>DWJZ01010418.1:0-10129 GCA_018249125.1 Asbolis capucinus
TAATTACCTACATATGTATCTGAATAATATTATAAATGCGAAAGTTTGTAAGATGGATAGATGACTATTAGTCCTTTACGCAAAAATTACTGAAAGGATCTCAGTGAAATTTGGCACAGGGATAGATTAGGGTTTAAAATAACACATACTATATTAATCAACGTAATGTGCAAAGCCTCGGGCAAATCTTAGTTTCTAATAAACGTCTTGAATCCAAGGCACAAGCACAAATAGGTTTAAATAACTCACCATACGACATGTGTTATATTAAACCTTTCTACCTTACCGATATTATAGGGGTGAAAGTGGAGGTTGAATAGGAAAGTTGAAAAGGGGGATTACGAGGGTGTACAAGGGGTGAATAGGGGATGTTGCACGTGGACGTAGTGCCAGGAAAACACTAGTAAATAAATACCACAGAGCAACTCACACATGGGCATCTAATCCCAAACTGAGTGTTAGCTAGTACTCTGTTGAAGAGACAGGTGATAAACATACAAACATATTTTTAAATACATAATTATGTACTTAAGTAGTTATTTTATCATACCCAGACAGAATAAACATTCCTGCTCATCACAGAAAAGTTTGTTTCGGGTACCGAACCCACGAACTCGGCCTCAGTCGTACTGTTTACTACTAAACCACCAGACCTCACACAGCAACAACCTTGACAAGAAATTGTTAATTTATTTAAGCACAGAATATTCTGTATACACTGTTACAGTATTTTATTATTCACACCGTTCGGCATTAACTTTGAAGGTTTCGAAAGCGCCTCTAGCGGTCACAAAGCGAAACTTAATCTGGCCTTCTTGATCGAGATTGAATCTTGGTATTTATTACATATATGGTTATAAAATAAATATTTTTGGACAACTCACACAAGGTCATCTGACCCCAAACTAAGCGTAAGCTTGTGCTATGGTCATCAGACAACTGATAAACATACATATATATCTTTACATACATACTTATATAGATATTTACACCCAGACACACATGACAAACATTCCTGCTCACAGAAAAGTTTGACTTGGGTGGGATTCGAACCCACGCCTTCGGTGTAGCAGTCAGGTTCACTAACCACTAGACCAAGTGACCTGTCGATGTTGAAAGACATCTCAATAACTTTCGCACCGAAAAAACAAAGCGCGGGTTAAGCAATTTTCTAAAGATCAAAATATTAATGTTACAGAACGCTAAACCCTTTTAAATATCTTTAAATATACATTATACAATTCTTGCTATATTTTAAAGAGATTTATATTAATAAAACTAATTTGTCTTTATCTCTTTACCGATAAATAATTCTCGTAGTCGTAAAGGTCGAACACTTTTTTGAAACATTGAATACGTATTCAGTATGCATTCCAAACGGTTGGTTATAATCTAATTATTGTTATGCACTGCCTTAAAAGGCAAAATCAAAAAAAAATCTTTCAAAATCCACAAATATTAATTTTAAATTGAACAAAAATATCTTAACGGCACTTACATGAGCCTATATCAGTTACTTATTGTCGCTATTCTTATAGATTCACTCGTATTTGCACAAGCTTAGCATTTTTATTTTAATACTTTAATAATAATACCTCTAGCGTTTAGCTTATGCTACGGTAACTAAAACGCTAGTCAAAATGGCGCCACACCTACGAGTAGATTATAAAACACGACATCTATCAGGTGAAAAGGGTACTAAAAGTGACAAATCTACGGGAAACGGCAGCCTATATCGTCTAAAAGCATCGAATTAGGTAAAAATGTTAATATTCGTTTTCTTTCAGAGAAAACGCTGCTATCGCTGCTGTAGACTCGTACGCAGATAATTGAAAAAAGAAACCGATAGTTTATTCTGTACGATATGTCATTATTAGTCAACGAGTAACTTCGCGACATTTGGTTTCGAATTAAAAATCGATTTTCATTAAAATCTAAGTGTGTCATTACACACTAAATGCAAAACCAAGCCTAGCAAAATATGTACATCAATACTTATATTATACTATACTTTGCACAGACAAATAAGTAAACAGATCGGTGACGTAACTATACCACTCGAGGACCGTGTTAAATTCATTGGAGTACCCTAAAACAATCGTCACATTAAGTACTTTATAAATATCGTATAACTTACTAAATTTTATGAAAATATTTGCTCAGTTCTGAATTCGCGCATTTTCCTAACCACACCGCCCTATACTTACGCCACTAAACAGACAAACAGATGGTAATATCTGAAATCATTGTTTTGAATTCTGAACTGATGGACTATTGATGTGTTCAGGATTCGTCAAAACTGAATGAATGATGATATATTCTATGTGTATTGAAGTGCGACTAATTCTTTGATTAAAAATATCGATTTATAGCCAATTATTCGCAACATGATCCAATTCCGATTCCAAACTATATCTCTGTGGCAAATTTTATTCGATTTGTTTTTGTTTGAAGAACAACCATCCATCCATCCTCACAATGTGTACCTAATATTGATAGAATTTCAGTTCATTTTAGCGAGGCAAGGACATACCTACTTGCTAACAATTTATCATTTATATTAGTCATGAATTTTGTACTTAGCATAATGTGTAATACAATAGGTAATGACTTATAAATAAATGTACTACAGGATTCTTTTTTATGTTTGGATTCTGTTGTGTGGGTTATCAGCTACGGCTAGGGTTGCCAACCGTACTATATTATATAGTATTGTACTGTATTTCGGGACTTCATACTATACTGTTCAAGATATATATAGTACGCGAAGATACTATATTTCAGTACAACATATCAATGTTTATATTTTGCAGTACTAAAAGTAATACAAAAACGCTTCAAATTTTTTAACGCGCCTTTCGTTCGACTGCCGTAATGTGTGTACGTAAGACAAGAAAAAATATTAAAAAAAAACAAATGAATTACACATGTAACATTTTTTTATTCTCTCCATAAAGTATTATAGTTTTTGAAGCGCACAATTTTTTATGGTTTTTTAAAAAAAAAATACTATATTCAAACAAATAAAAGTTGGCAACCCTAGGTTCGGCACAAGCAAACCCACACTCCCAAAGTACTGTACAGATGTTGATTCGTCATAACAGTTATCTGAACTATTCATAAATAAGGTACCTTTCGTACATTTTATTTTGTATATTTTTGCTGTATGAGTTCGGCCTAGAAAATGTCTTAGAATAGGCAGTCCCATGCTGCATCCACCTTTAGACATCTACTGTTGAATAACATACAGGCTTCGATCACTAATGAATAATAATCAATAATGAATATAATAAATTCGATCAATTCGATCAATAATAACTCGACAGGCCGGTTGATCTAGTGGTTAGTGAACCTGACTACGGCACCGGAGGTCGTGGGTTCGATTCCCACCCAGGTCAAACTTTTTTGTGATGAGCAGGAATGTTTGTTCTGTGTGTCTGGGTGTGTAATAGAAATATCTATTTAATTAAGTATTTATTGTTGTTATCAGTTGTCTGATCGCCATAGTACGCCATAGTACAAGCCGTGTGTGAGTTGTCCAAAGATATTTATATAAATTAACAATACAATTAGGTGTCGGATCAACAACAAAAATTTATTGAACCGCATGTCAAACACCTACGTTCTTCTAGTAATCTAAAACTTCGCCTTCTCTCACATATTGAGTTTTTTCTTTTACCATTCAGGCTACTCTGGAATGCCCAACCCGTAAATGTTGAAAAGCACCGAGCAAAGGGACTTTCAAGAAGCTTGTCCGCAGGCACTTCCTTGAAACCTCTAGCAGTCTATGAGCACCTACTAAGCTACTGTACGTATGTGTATTATGTAGGATATACATATATATGTACATATATATTACTATTTATATGATATATATATTATTTATTTATTATATGTACGTATATATCAATATATATAATAAATAATGTATAAATTCATTTATATAATCATCGTATTCTATTTTAATTATATTCGTTATTTGCTCACCACATTTTTTCGTTATCACCCGTCATTTCAGGGTCAACTGGTAGAGAATGCCAAAAGTTTGCCGTTGTAACCTTTATAAGGTCTTAAAAAAAACCTAGAAAGTATTTAATTTTTTTTCTTACATTGTTGTCTTTGTTGGTAACTCAACGAAGTTATAAGTGTATTTATGCAAATAATATTTTGTGTTATATTTCTACGGGTGGGACATCTAGTATATTCTTGATCGAAGCATACAGGCAACTAATTAAAAATTATTATAATATATAATTAATTATATAAATAGATATCCTTCCTCCAACGAACTACCCTGGTTACGGCAGGTATCCCGATATGTCGTTAACATCCCGCCAGTTCGAGTCTTTCATTACACGTACAGCTCAGAATTGGAATGCCCGCGTCGGTGTTCGCGCCCTCGTATGATGTCGGAGTCTTTAAGAGAAGAGTGAATTGGCATTAACTATATGCGCCCACAGACATCATCGCCACTTACCATCAGGATCAGAAGCACTAGGGTCCGCCCGCGGCTTCGCCCGGGTTCTATGTTGATAAAAATTAGTCTATGTGTAATTCCAGAGTATAATCTATTCCTTTACCAAATTTCATTCAGTTCTATTCGGTAGTTTTTGCGTGAAGGAGTAACAAACATCGATACATCCTCACAAACTTTCGCATTTCCCGTGGGATTTTCGGGATAAAAACTATCCTATATGTTAATCCAAGTTACCCTCTGTGTGTGTGCCAAATTTCATGAAAATCTGTTCGGCAGTTTTTGCGTGAAGGAGTAACAAACAAACATACAAACTTTCGCATTTATAATTTAAGTAGAATTATAATTTAAGTAGCTTTCCACGGCTAAAACTTATTTGATGGAATTTTGTATCGAGGTAAAATTTAACTTGAGAAAAAGCGTTGCCTACTTTTTTCGTCTTTACGTTGGGGATGAAAGTTTGTATGGAAGTTCTATAACACTATGTTTATGCACTAAATATGATGTTTACTGTATAGGCTGAAGAAGGGGGAGATGTACCACGTAGATGTAGACATGGGAAGAAATTTGTAACATGTAGCTAGTAACGTGTATGAAGCTAGAAAACAAGCATTCATTACACACATAAATGTCTACCGACGGGAATCGAACCCGAGCCTCACAGACAGGGTCACTAACAAGGCTCCAGGATCGTTAATTATATAAAATAAATAAGTCATATCAAAACATGTAATATTTGTTTAGTAAGCAAAGTAATTATTGTCTTAGTGTCCAATTACGCATTATGAATCATATATTTGTTTGATATAATTTAATAAACGATACGGTTCAATTGTTTTCATTGTACTAATTGTTTTGATTATTGGCTCCATGAGTCTTGTGTCTGGTATTGTGATTATTGCCAGGACTGGAATAATTTACACGGAACACTGTTTATACAAAGTTTCTCAATGTCAAATCCTTAATAACCTAAAAAAAAAAGAAGTGGAGGTTAGGACGAGAATAACAATGTTTGTTTCTTTTTAAATTTATGTGTAATATTATTACTTGATTTTTTCCTTTTATTTGTGTATGTGTAATTAATGTTTTTATTTTCTGTATGTTTATGTCGCTCTGTAAATTTTTTTGCTGTTTGTTTCGAATGTCTTTAATAATTCGAAAGTCAACATTTAATTTCTGAATTCTGAAATTCACGTAACACGAAGGGATCGGTTAGTCCTCGTTGATATTGTTGGAAACTATTAATATCATTCGTTCGAAGTAATTACTAATTATTGTATTGCAACAAAAAATCGAAACAATTAAAAACATTACGCTTGCCATAATTTCAGTCTGAAAATCAGGAAATCCGGTACAAATCTAGACATTTGGCGCCACTCATGATTGATCGGGAACACGTTTCGCCACGGCCACGTAAAGGCCGCATTTGGCGGGCGATTTGACAGTTGACGGGACGCAAGGGGGTTTCGCTGTTGGCACCCATTCCCGCCAGCTAGTGTCATCTGCCAGTTGCTGTCGAGCGCCAAGCGGCGTTGTACGCAACAGAGCATTCGAATTTTAAAAAAAGTCGAATGACTTCGCTGTTTTCGCCGCGTTTGAAACATATCGAAATTAATTTCGTAGTGTTATTTGTGCGTGTTATTGGCGTTTTATTTGTTTACGAGGCAGATTTCTAGCGTTTTTGTGATCGTCAGCGGAAGACAAGGTAAGGGATTTTGGATTATTTACAGTACATTCCCCCATTGGGGTGTCGTTGAACCACGTCGGTATAGTATTTTCAGAGCTCACTCCAAAGTAGAATTTTGTTGTTTTTCTTAACCGCGGACACATTGAAAAGTTGGTTTTATTTGTAATAAAATTTTAATACTAATAAATTTTTACCACTTCTAATTTATTTTTCAATCCTCGTCACAATAAAAGTTTTACGATAGGTTTTAACATAGTTAAGCGTTTTTTTTTGTACTTTGGGTCAGAATTGCTTTTGAGGGAAACAAAAAAATTTTAATATTGATTTTCCTTATTGGTCAGTTATTGATATGTTTTGCAACCTAATTAAATATCTGGATATTTTTTTTATTAATATATTTTTTATTCATTGTGAATTGAGTAAAAATCACATTTTTTTTCGTGTTTTTTTTTCAAGACTACTGCAGTATAGAAACAATTTGAATTACGAACGTTTGTACAATGGATTCCTATTTTATTAAGAGGTTGGCAGCAATTATGTAAGTGAATGTAAGGATTCTTTGCAAAAGAAAACTGTATAAACGACCGCACGGTATCTATTAATAGTGTTTACCTTACATAGTTACAGTAATTAAAGTAAATCTTGTGAAATTTTTATTGCTCACTGCTGGGCTCGGGACTCACAATGTCAGGGAATAGGTAGGGCTGCCGCCTTTTTTCTTGAAAATGCAAAAATAAAGATAACAAAAAAAGGATATACTACACTTTAATTACTTTTTGGCAATTAATTTTTGTTCGTTATTTCAAAACATATTTTCATTGCTTTTTGCGAGCTTAATAAAAATATTGTGTTCGAATTTGCATAACAATTAATAGTAATTATTATTAACAATTTTGGCATTTTAAGTAAATTATCAACGTCGATCGATAAAGTTTCTTTTGACAATAAATGCTTATGACTACTGTTTTGTAAAGCCTAAAGTAAATTTAGCAAAATAAAGTTTTATATTATATTATTGTGCTCATAAAGTATAGAGTATAAGTGCCTGAAATAACGTACAATATTTTTTACAAAGCATGTGTGGCAACCCTATTTACGGGCCAATACGCTGGCCAAGTGCTGATTGGCAGACTTCACACAACTTCGAGAACTTTACGAGGAACTCTCATGAGTACAGGTTTCCTCACGAACTAAGTTATAGTTAATTTGTAATACGCATACATACATACACGTACATAACTTTTGAAAGTTTGAAAGTTATTCTAACCATTAAGGATATCATTCCTTTTGAAAATTGTTACGTTGACAGAATAATTACTAATCATTGGATATTTTTACGGTAGCTTAATGTAATATTTAGATATAATTTAATGGCCACACTGTCCTACAAATTGCGTGATACGATAGGTAACGTTTCCCCAGGAAACGTGGACACTATCCTGCTATCTCTGTTAGCTATCACAACCGAGAATTTTTGGAAGGAAAAAAGTCGGGCCTCAACCAATTTAAGATACTGACGAAAACAAGGGAGACAAAAATAGAGAGCAGAGCATCAAAATTAATCCAATTTCCTTGATAATAATCAGGGAGACCAAAAATAGGGGGAAACAGGGATTGTAATGAAAACTGGACCATGGCCTATACCCATTGGGACAGGAGGCCTTAGCCCAGTAGTGAGACAGTTATGGATTCCAATGAAATGAAATCATAGCAGCTTGATAACTTCCTAATGAACAAAAACATTCGGGGCCTTACGGCAGTAACGACGCAACATGACTTTTCTGTTATCGTTCACTCTAAATGCTAATTAAAAAATGTCTGGGATTTGATATTTATTGCAGAAAAACCAATTTTTTCTGGATGTCATTGCACTAAGTCAATGCACCAATTAAAAAAAAAAAGTATGGGAATGAGATATGGTGCAGGAAAATATGGCTTTTCTGTCATGTCCAAATGTCATTGCACCAATTCAATTAATAAATGTATGGTATTGATATTTATTGCAGAAAAGCCATATTTTTCTGGATGTCATTGCGCCAATTTAATTCAATGTTGTACGGGAATGACATTTGATGCAGAAAAATATGGCTTTTCTGACATATCCAAATGTCATTGCACCAATTCAATGCTATCCAATCCATCCAATACCATTGAAAAATGTGGCTTTTCTGTCATGTGCAAATGTCACTGCATTAATTCAATGCTATCGAATCCATCCAATACCAATTGAAAACATTGCTTTTCAATTCAATCCAAAAATGTATGGGATTGACATTTACTGCAGAAAAACCATATTTTTCTGCACCAAATTCCCAGTCGTATTTCCTGTGGTTGTCACAAAATACTCAACTACTGTTCAGGTTTTTACCGACTTCGAAAAAAGGACGAGGTTTTCATTTCATTATTAAGTTTTAATTTTGATATTTACTCGCTGAGTTACCGGATGTCGTCTGGATTGATTTAATTTTTTTTTTTATGTTTGACACCTGATGCTTGTCATGTGGTTTCATTTTATTTTGAGCGACATCTGATGAGTAGTTTTCGATTTATATATTTTGAATTGGAATTTGTAAGAGCATTACCTAAGAATACTCCACACAAAAAAAATTAAAAGAGGTGTTTTGTAGGCACAGTAGTCGTAAACACATCACAGGGTATAATTTTTAAATTATTGCTGTCATTTTGAAGCTATATGAGATAGATTTTTTAATTATATTTTGAGAACTAACATAACTTGGCCTTGGGTTTTCAGCTGGACGTTGATTTTTGGGACAACCTATATATTTTTAATATTTTCTTGTTTTTTTTTTTACTTCATAACTTTTGATGTTTTTTTTTCGACACCTCGTACTTGTGTTACATGTAATTTTGGGCGACTTCTGACGAGTACTTTTGACTTATTAGTTTTTCTTTAATTTTCTTTATGTTCACTATTAACTTTATACTATTAACTTTATACTATAATTTCTTATAAAATACATCATATCTACTTAATTATACCGACTTAGAGACAAATTTGTTCTGTGTTAAAACCGAGTCGAAGTTAATAATAGGTATTAAAATTATATTCTATAGAGATTTTTGCATTATCATAGCTCTGTTTTTCCCATTTGAGTGTTTTGTAAACAAAATATGCGCGCGTTACCATCAAAGACTGTACGTCACCAGTTACCATCAGGTGGTGGCAGTCAAGCGCTAATTTAATGAATACAAAAAAATGGTGTCTAAATGATACTTTAATATGCTAATATATTTATTATTAATAATTTTTCTAAGTCGAATATTATTATTACTTTGTCGAATATTATTTTCCTATTGAACATTATTACTAAGGCTAATATTAATACCTACTGAATCGTTTTTACAACACAAGACATTAATTATTGTTCTGACTAAAAAAAGTACGTCTTGTGGTTTCATATTCGAGTAGAAAGTTCCATACTAAATTTTATCCCATATTTTAACTCGTTCAAACATATTTTCGGATATAAAACTGTCCAAGATCTTTTCTTAAGTCCTATTTTCCTCTGACTTAAATAAAAATAAAAAATATCAGGCACCTCTATTTAGCTAAAATAAACTCAAGTTTTCATTATGGTTTTCAAACTTACTATCGATGTTTTTTTTTGTATTTTTGGCCAGAAACTTATGGCACAGTTTATACGGCCATGACGTCACTAGTAGGCGAATAAATTCCTATTTCGAGTTTAATATTGTAGTACTTTGGCATTTACATACTTACATTAATAATAATAATAAATATCTTTAGACAACTCACGCACGGCCATCTGACCCCAAACTAAGCGTTAGCTTGTGCTATGGTGATCAGACAACTGATACATATATACATTTAAATACATGCTTAAATAGACATATCTATTACACACCCAGACACAAAACAAACATTCCTGCTCATCACAGAAAAGTTTGACCTGGGTGGGAATCGAACCCACGACCTCCGGTGTAGT
>DWJZ01010419.1:0-10129 GCA_018249125.1 Asbolis capucinus
ATTGAGCACGTTTTCTCTGAATGAGAAGGTTAAGGCCATAGTCCACCACGCTGGCCAAGTGCGGATTGGAAAACTTCACACACCTTTGAGTTTTGCAAACTCCCGGGCATGCAGGTTTCCTCACGATGTTTTCCTTCAACGTTTATAGCGAGTGACATACTTAAAACGCACATAACTCCGAAAAGTCAGAAGTGCGCGCCTTGGGTTTCCGGAACCCGGAACCTCCGAGTAGGAGGCCGAATTCTTCACCACCGTATATACTCAAACTTGTCAAGTTTATATGACAGAAATTCTTCGGTAAGAATTCTGAGCTTTAGAACGAGAAAGCGGCTTAAAATTTTTTGATGTTGTTGAGCTTTATGGACCTACACGGCTTCTGAACCCCGGCACCCCTCAGGGAACCCCCTGGGAGTGCGGGACAAGCTTGATTCAGATAGAGCTTGATTGTATTTAATGGAATTATAAATGTGATACTATGTAAAATCGACTTGCTTTATATATAAATATATGTATATATATTGACAGGCTGGTTGGTCTAGTGGTTAGTGAACCTGACTACTACACCGGAGGTCGTGGGTTCGATTCCCATCCAGGTCAAATTTTTCTGTGATGAGCAGGAATGTTTGTCCTGTGTGTCTGAGTATTTAATAAAAATATCTATTTAAGTATGTATTTAAAAGTATATGTTTAGTTATCTGATCACCATAGCACAAGCTAACCTTTAGTTTGGGTTCAGATGACCGAGTGTGAGTTGTCCAAAGAATAAATAAATAAAAAAAATAATAAAAAAAAAATTGCAAGCTTAATTAGACCCTCTTCCTCTTACCGAACGGAAATTTTCCTTAAAGTTTTCATCCTGATGACAATGCATTTTTATGACAAGCATGACCTGAAACGAGTACTACCTTCAGGATTGACTCCAGACAAGGAAACTCCTCAACGGCTAAGAATACAGTTCTAAAATGTTGTGTGTTTTTTTGTATTACGGATAAATTGTAATTAAAGCTTGTGTTTTTAAATATTTTTAATAAACCTTCTTTATATTATTGCTGAGTGCGAAACTAGATCTGAAATACCTTGTACATATCCCGCTTACAGTGCAGCTAAGACACGCGTAGTTCTTTCTGTCGTCCGAAGAGCATAACTTTGGTTTGATAATGGAAAGAAATGTGAAATATCTTAACACCAAATTTTTTGACCCAGTACCGTACTGAAGAAATAATATTAAATCTTTCTAAAATGTTACAAGGTTTAATAAACCCTGTGTCGGTAATATTCGTTTTATGATAAAGTACCATGTAATGCGGGAATGGAAAGAATGTGAAAATAGTACCGCTGTTATCGCGTTATTTAAAAATATGTTGCATATTTATTTTATTCTTCAATAATATGACAACGGCTTTATTCGGAATTTGTTGTGAAACAATGATATATAACGAGTCGAATGATATGTTTATTAATCCAATAATTGTTTTAACTAAATTTCAAGAATACTTAAAGTTCATTAAATAGTTTTTTTTTGAGTCAACAATATGCAAGTTTTATGTTAACTAGTTCCCGCCCGCAACTTGGCCCGCGTCACGTATTACAAATATCGAAGTTAATATGCTTAAGAATGCAATTGTGGACACTTTAACTATTATTGATATTAATAAGTAATTACACAGTAAATCTCAGTTGCCAGCAGTGTGGGACGTCCTATTGTTATTTTTGCTTAGCGTAGGTACACGATAAAACAATGGACGTGGGATGTACATATTAATTTGCAATGACAATAGCACATTAATAATGTCGTATCAGAATCCCGGTGATATACAACAATGACCCTTTTGCTTATGATTATAAGATATAGTTTTAGTGGTCAGTGTAACCACATTAATAAGACCTGTTATGTAGGGTTGGCAACTATACTGTTAAGAACTGTATTATACTGTTTTTGACTGAATCATACTTCATACTGTTGAACAAGACAAATTACAGCTTTCAGCGTCATATCCATGGTTGCCTACCAAAATGCATATAAAAAGAGCTAATCATTTATTTTAAGTTTAGTATTTATTGTGGCCTATGAAGCTATTAAAAGAAGTAAATCGATAAGTTGCTTCAGAAGCACTAAAAGACATGTCTTTAAATTATGAAAAAAATTAATACTGTTCACTCTTCTTAATGAAATAATGATTAAGAAAACCCATTTTTGTCATTAAAAACCGACTTCTATTGCCTCCGACAGGTAATATAATGAAACAATCATTGTTAACGTAATCTCAACCAGTTAAATATACATTTTAATAATGTGTAGATAACTCAAAAATTAACCGTCAAATGTAATTCAAAGTTACATGGAAGTATCCAAGTACTAATATTTTAATAAAAAAAAGAATTATCAAAATCGGTTAACCCAATAAAAAGTTACGAACCAACGTTAAGAAAATCAAAAACCGCCCGTTAGTTGCTTAAACTAGGAGATATGCATTACCTTTTGAATAAAAAAGGGAATCATGAAAATCGAGCCTTTTCGAGAAATCGAAAAGCGTCAGATGTCGCTTAAAATAAAATGGGATCATATTGCAATCATGTTTCGATCAAAAAAAATATATTAAAATCGGTCCACTCAATAAAAAGTTTGGAGGTAACATATAAAAAAGAAAAATACACAAAAAATGAGTATGTCCTCCTTTTTTGAATCGATAAAAAAGTGAACAGTATATAATTTTTTTTCTTCTCAACCTAAAAATACAATATTTATTGTAAGAAAAGTTGACAACCCTAATGTGGTGGTGTATTAATTTTCTCCGTGAACTCTGACAGTGAAGGCGTACGGGGGAGCGGGGAAGGTCAGATTAGATTGGTGTACCTTGAAGGTATGAGTAATCGAAGTAAGCATCAGCTCATTAAAATCATAAAACAATATTCTAGTGGTTATAAAATTAATTCGCATGTTAAAACTCGGTCTGCCGGCTGATTCTTGTTTAAAAAGTCGGAGCGATATCGTAACGTCTTAGTCGTTGAAGCGCGTCAATCGACTTTCAACTGCATCCCAAGCGTCATAGTCGTTGAAGCGCAATTCGTCAATCGGCTTTCAATTGCACCCCAACGACATCGATCCGGTAGTCGTTTGTCAACTGTATTCCGGTCCTATATATATAGATGATGTTAGTTTATATGACATCAATTCGAAGGTCGTTTGTCAACGAAATATCAACTGTATTCCGATTATATAGAGTTCAAGGTCTAAATGTCAGATGTCAGGATTTTACAAATTTGTGCCCGTGTTACGCATTTTTCATATATTTCCGCAATATTTCCTATGATAATTTTTCGCATTCCTGTCGACTATTTATTTGAGGGCTTCGATTGTTTGAGGCTTGTTAACATAACTTGGAAACAGTTGGACTGGAATTATCGCGCTGGATTCGAAAGTAGACCACCAATCCAGTTATTGATTGGATTGTTTACTGAATTTTGTGAATTCCAGTGGTGGTTTACATTTTTCTAGTACCAATCCAGCATTAGATTCGATTGCTGGACCAGAACAATGAAAGCGGGCATTATTTTAATGCCTAGTGGAATATATCAAACAGGTTCTCGCATGCCGCAGGTCAGTACTCCCGTGGGAATACAGTAGCTGGTCCTTCTGACCCTATACAATGGGAAATTGTTACAATGTATTTTACTGTATTGCGTATAGGATAAGTACTCTAAGGAGAGATGAGTGTCAAATTCTATTTATGGAGCAAGCTATTTACAGATAGATATTTTTTCTCGGGTCATGGGTGACGGTTCAGGGAATCTAATTGCGTGAGTTTGTTGTATGTGTAAGTTGAGCATAAATATATTTATTAACGTATTTTGTCATAACGTATTTTGTCATAACGTATCATGTCAGAAGAAATTTGACTTTATATTTGTCACGTCGCCTTTGGACAGTCAACACATTGTTATCGGTTATTCTGCTTCTTCCTCTGCATCTTCAGTACTGAAGGCTGGCCGTTAGTTCCTTGAACCTCTCTCTGTCTATGGCCAGGCGAATTGCTGTTCAGCTGAGGTGATGCCGGTCTATTCCCTACTGTTTCTTCGCCATGACTGTTTTCGGCGTCCAGCGCGCCTCTTCCCTTGCACCTTTATAAACCTATTAGGGTTATTAGCAGAAAAGAATGCGAAATATTAGGCTTTAAATTCATCATTTTTGTTACAGTCATGACTATCCACCTCTAAAAATCCTATCAGCAGCATATACGATCAATTTAAAAGGATTATTTCGGATCGGTAGGATCAAATAAGGTAAAGCAACAGGATCAGATCAATAAAATATCCATTGGCTAACACGTCGACTCACTTTTATCTTTTACTTATCAAACAAAAGAATTTGCACCGAGTATACTACATGGCCTATATAACTATTTCTTGTACCAGTAATGATCATGCAGCTTGTAGGCAATGATAACAATACCAGACCAGAACAGTGCAGAGTCAAAGCGACGGCCAAGTGTGAGAATGAGACAAAAAATGAAAAGGTCACTCACTCTCCGCTCTATAAACTACCTGCAATAAAACTAACTTAATAATGGAATAGCTTGAACTAAACTCACAAAAAAGTTTGACTAAACTTGACTCGTGTGAAACGTGCACATTTTATTAAACCTACTGATTGTATTGTTTTCAATAAATTATATAAAATATAAGGTACATTTTGGAGAGTGTGCTCAGGACATATTTGACATCATTCCTCGGTCTCCCTTCGTCCATCGAACAACCCGGCGTACGGCGCGTTTCCAACCTTACGTCTTTAGCATTTCATCGGTCAGAACGTCACGGTTCTCGACGTCTTTCTTTATTCGTACAGCAAAGGACTGGAATAATCTGCCAGCGCCAGTGTTCCCGACCACGTACGATGTAGGGGTTCAAAAAAAGAGTGAATAAGCATTTACTAAGATAGTGCGCCCAACATTTCAGACATCATCGCCACTTACCATCATATGGAATCTGTGTCAAGCGTTGACTTATTCTAGGTAAAAAAAATACTGCATCAATCACTCCAACACTCCCCAACAACCCCTCTCTCCATAGATTAATGTCATCTTCCTTCTGGCTCCACAGACAACTATCTCCCGGACACAGACTATGTAACTCTGCCATGAAAACTATTGCAGAATTATACTGCGGCTGTTTTTCCGCAATAAACGTCCTTCCCATACATTTAGCGCTTGATGTGAACGAAATAGAAAAGGCATTTGTCTAGAGGCGCAGAACAGCGCAGTGTCAAACGACCGCCAATAAGAATTAAATTAAAAAGGTCATTCATTCTCTGGTCTTTAAACTACCCACAATAAAAGTTTAGTTTTAATGAAACGGCTAAAGGAACTTATTTCACAAAAAGTTTGATTTCAACTTTAAAATTATCTCTGTTGCATCTTACTATCGTACGGGTACTCACGATACGTATGTTGCTGTATTTGCATGGATCGTGGTCAAGCCAATACATTAATCTTACCTTATACCATATGTCTAGTTTGTTTTTGTGTTTTTAACACAATATCACGGTACGCCGTGATACAAAGGACCGTGAAACAAAGCTATACTTTCGCTAGTAACTTTGTTTTGGCTATTAAATAAGTAATTTTAAGTACATTCGTCTTCTTTTTATAATTAACTGTACAAGGCAATAGATAAAACACGAGTTTTAAGTATAATTCTTATGCATCAATACTAATAATATATGTATAAGAGGAATTATTTGATTCTTTGTTTGAGGAGAATAGGCTCCGAAACTACTCGGGCCAATTGAAAAAATATTTAACCATTAGAATCCTACACTATCTCTGATGAACATAGGCAATAAAACATATTCAAAACCGTTAGGGGTCCTTATAAAAACTTCGATAATGTAAGCTAACGTGTGAAAAAATAAATGTATTGTTTGTATTTTGACACCATAACGGCAAATCATAAAAAATAAGCGGTTTCGACTAAACTTACAATATGAACCTGATATGGCTCTATTATTAGATTAGATATTTGATATGCTCATTCAATTAAACCTGTTGTTCTCAAAGTACTCCATGCTGACGTCAGGGCTCCACGGGAGACTATCTACATAGCTGTTAAATGGGATTTTACAAAAGATTATCTAGTTTAAATAAGGAAGTTCGGTGATTTCTGACAGGTTTGATCTGCTTAAAAATGTATTTAATATTCAAGTAGGTTGGATAAAAGCAATTCAAAGTTTTGTGATTCTAATTTCCATATTTTTGCAAATGTTTAAAAACATTTTATCAAAATGTCCATCAAAACCAATAATATTTTGAAAGTAGTCAATGAAAAACAAAAGTTTGAGAACCACTGGACAAACTTTCGTTTAAAATATTTGTACACAGAATTAACAAAGGTTTTATCAGTAAACAGAATCATTAGTTGTTCTGTCTGTTAAAAGTAAAACTTGATTTCGATGTTAACATTCGGAATTAGATTTTAACTGAGACTGTTATGTCTTTCACTTTTAACTGAAAGTTTTTTACAATTTTATAACTGTGTGAGAAAAATTTAACACTTGGCATATTAAACTAATATAATATGAACGACATGGGGCCGTCCATTAATTCCGTGAGGCCCAAAGGGGGTGTGTAAAGGTGTCTTTTTGTCATGTCTTTTTGTATGATAAGCAAGCAAACGAGCAGACGGGTCACCTGATGGTAAATGATCACCGGCACTCATGGTTTGTAACACCAGAGTGAGGTATTAACGCGTTGCCTGCCAGGAATGATTTAACTGACCGGCATACGTGGGGATGAGAAAGAAATAAGGGAAGCGGTATATTGCTAAAGCATTGGATCAATAGCGACAGCAATTGGTCCCAGATAGACCAACAACATACCACTTCTCAACGGGAGACAGAAGAAGAATAGGAGGAGGATGGATGAAGGACGGGGAGAAAAAAAGGAGAACTGGCTCTCAAGTTCCAGCCGAAACACGACGAACCGTTTGGCGGCTGACTCAAGCAAGACGGTGGTAGTCAGCCAGACGGGTTTTACCAAAAAGATCCTTCCGTAAAGCCCTACCATCGAGCAGCTGACTTCTGTACGCCTTTTACGACACCTTGGCAGGCCAGCATTTACCCATATGTATACGTATTTATATTTTTTATTAATTATACTTTCATCAATAATGCAATTAGATATCGATCGCCGACCAAAATGTGGCTCGACACTTCGCTCACATGACATGTGGACTGGTGTTTTGTTTGGTTCGTGTCAAACAGCGAACATAGAAACACGTTCCACAATTACAACAAACTAGGTACAATGTTGTACAATTAGGTTGAACATTGTTTTTAAATTTTTTCTTAGTTCGTCGATTCATCGAAGATGTGTCATGCGAACATTTTGTATTAAATTTCTATGGGAGGAGATATCTAGTATATTCTTGATCTAAGGAATTTAGATTAACTTTATTTCATTATTAATAAGAATATTTCCTTTTTTAGTTTACTTTCTCATCTAAGTTTACATTCCAATGTATTTCAATAACACTTTTATTAGATTTAACGATCTAATGACTGTTTCTCTGACAAATTACGTAGAAGAAAATGTAAAATGGCGATTAAAATTATTTGTTTGTAAAATAAAACCGTATTCTAAAATATAATTGAATTAGGTAATGAGGGATAGTAATTATCTACTAATGTTAATAATGTGAAAGTGACTCTGTCTGTCTGTTAAGCTTCACGCCTAAACGGAGGTGCCAACAGGGGTTGAAAGTATGTATGTCGAATTGATTCGTCAGTGTCGAATTTAGAACAAAAAACCTTTGTATTTGCACATGTTAAGAAATAAACACATGTGTTTATGATTTGTTTTGGTGTTTTTGAAATAAATCTTTGGAATAAAGGATGAAAAATATTTCACGTGGACAAAGTCACAGGCAAAAGCTACCTATATACACACTCTAAATTCTCATTTTAAAAAATCCGTATTATTTTTATATTCCCACAAAATATCTATTCCATGTGGACGTCAAATGACAAATTCGCGCCAAAACTGAGAAAATACAGATAAATAATCTATTAACGTATCGGAAAACTGACAATCACAATCACAGATAAAAAAGATACAGGTGGAATAGAACGGAAGGAAGGTTACATAAAACGACATGTTTCCTTAGCCATTGTTCGAGAAAGTTCCAAAAGAAAGCGTTGACACATGTGTGTGATGTCTGTTTCTTGTGACCATCACGAGACAATTGCATTAACGAGTTAACTTTAGTTCTCTAGGCCCAAATAAACTACTCAATAACGTTCTCAACTCACAAAGAGCAAGTTATTTTTTTTCGGCGTATTACATTTGGAGTCGGAGTTAAAGCGGTGATAGCCTAGTGGTTAAGAATTCGCCCTTCTACTGGAAGGGTACGGGTTCGAATCCCAGGGCGTGCACTTCTGACTTTTCGCAGTTATGTGCGTTTTAAGCATTTAAATGTCACTCGCTATAACGGTGAAGGAAAACATTGAGGGTAAACCTCCATGCAGAGGAGTTTGCAAAACACAAAGGTGTCTGAAGTCTGCCAATCCGCACTTGGCCAGCGTGGTGCACTATGGCCTTAACCTTCCCATTCAGAGAAGAGACCCGTGCGCAATAAAAGGGTCGTGATGAGTTGAGTTGATGATGACATTTTGAGTCAATGTTTAGAATTAGGTGCTGATGTGGTGTTAAATTGGTTGTCTTTAATCCATTAATGGCCTACCACTGAACTTGAAGCAATGATAGTGTAGTGGACTAAGGAATAAGTTGCCCTCGTCAGTGTTTCTGTTTAAGTACAATATGTCTTCAAGTCAAGAGTGAATAGGCATTTAATAAGTTACTGTGCTTTACGATCAAAGACTTCATCGCCACTTACTATAAGGTGGGATCATATTCAAGCTATTCATGGTAAAAAAAAAGTGGTTTGAACGTTGGTCTTTTGAACGGTAGGTCCTGGGTGCAAATACTGCGACTCGTAACTCTAATTTTCGAAATTATGTGCGTATCAGAATTCGATTGTCACTTGCTAACAAAACATCAAATGGAAGCATACATTCCTGAAATTTCTTCATAAAAGTTCTGGGGTGTGAGGAGTTCACCAATTCGCACATGGCCAGTTAGTTACGCCTTGTATTGCTCACATTGTGATAAATAAAATAAAAAATACAAAATGTAAAGGTTTGGGAAGATGGATCAATGCGTTAATGTTTTTTACCCTTTCACTCAAAAACTGTACTGTAACTGTATTGATTTGAAAGAAATTTGGCGCAGAGATAGACTCGAATACCACTCAGACTATTTTTTTATCAAGACCCCACGCGGGCGCCACAAGCGGGATCTAATCCATAAATGAAGTCTAATCTGGCCTAGTATCGACTGACAAGTCAAGGTGAGATCTTTCGAGGAAATAGTGAATTAACTGCATTTTATATAAACCATCTTTAGTTGATATCAGTTTCTCATACTTCCGGGAATCACGCGACAGACTGTTTCACCGTCGATAGTGTTACCAGTCTCTTGGTTTTAGGTGGACAATCCCAAGAATAGTTTATTAATTTTATTTATATTTGTTTATTTGGTTTCTGTGTACACATAATTCATAATAGGCATACAATTCTGAAAATGTTCTAGCAATATAACTTACTTATTTAATAAATTACAAGGTTTTAACATGCCCTTCAAAATATATGATTTTAAACTTTCATTAACGTGGCAAGTAAATATTTTTAAAACTTTTTAACGGATTACTTACGATTATTGTTATTTATATTTCGACCCAGTTGCATGTGTCATCGTCACGGCAAGCCTTTGCCGACAAGGTCTTTGACCATGACTCATGGAACCCTTAAAAATGCCCTTCAAATCAACTACTCGAATAAGGGACTAACATTACATACAGTTATTGTCTGTTATCAAATTAAACGACACATTTAAGATTTCCATTTTTCTAGATGACATCCAATTGAGCATTGGATGTTAATTAATATGTTACTGTATTTAAAGTTACTCCTGATAAAAACTTGAAATACCGCGTATTAAATATTATAAACAGGAAAGATGTGATTGTTTTTCTTTTTGTATGAATTGAATAGGCTCAGAAATTGCTGGTCTGCTTTCAA
>DWJZ01010420.1:0-10128 GCA_018249125.1 Asbolis capucinus
AGCGTGGTGGAGTATGCTCCAGGACTCTTCAGTGTGAAGAGAAACCCATGCTCAGGAGTGGGTGGGTTGAAGCCATAGAAATAAAAAAATTGCCACCGGCCATCATCATCAGCCTCGAGCACATGCGTAGGCGAATAAATTGACTGCGTCGGTGTTCTCGTCCATATAGGAGTCTTCTAGAGAAGAGTGAATAGGCATTTACTAAGTTAGTGCGTCCAACACCTTAGACATCATAGCCACTTTCCATCAGATGAAATTGATATCAAGCTGGTTAGTTAATCTAACTCTAAGTAAAAAAAAACAACATTTTGGACTGATAATATTATAATTTTCTCACACACTTAAACCACCAAAATATACATTAAAACATTCAAGTATTTTAACATTAAAATACAGTTGTATTTTATTAAACCTGACGATAATACATGTTTCTCTGCAGTCGTGTGACGGCAACCAATATGTTCCCGATGCATTACGGACCGGCATGGAGTCATTAAATTCAATAAATGGACTATTACCGCGATTCATAGCTGAGGGGACCCATCTCTGTTTGCCTTATTAATGCCCGGATTTTATTTCCCTTTTAATATAAAGCGAAATAAAGTGGTGTAAATTGTTAATGGTTATTAATGTGAAAGGTTAAAGCTTGCGTCGATCCTAGTCACAAGTCGGTAGTATTTTCTTATGAGGGCCACAAATGGTATAAGGAGACAGGCCACATTTCACGTATCGTGGTTATAAGGATCACAAAATAGAATGGGGTTTGTGTAAATAGCAATTGCATATGGATTGCGTAAGGCCCGCGGGCCGCGGGTTGCTGATTCCTGTCCTAGGCGATCAAATAAGTTAAGCAGGTGTAATCTGGTTCAGATAGGTGCTCGCTATTAGGAAAAATCTTGAGCGATTCCGTGTTTAGGAAGGCATATATGCCCTGCGCCTTTTATCCTCATTGGAACAGCGTGATTTTGTAAATATCCTCATTTATAAGGAGACAACCGTGCGTCGATGATGAGGGACCTCCCTCACTCACGATTAACCCACGCGGACGTAATCCGGGAAAAGAGGCTAGTTAAAAATAAATCGACGAATGAAACTAGTTTTTATTTTTTAGAAGTTTAGCTCTAAATTTAAAAAAAAAGATCTACTATTGTATTCGTTTCATGAAAGTTATTAAATTGACTGTCAGCTTAGCTTATGTAAATCAGCCAGGTCCGCAGAATTTATATTCGAGCCACACAGAGGCCGGTTGAGCGGCCTTTTTGTGGCTTATGCCTAAGCTCAAAATTCGCGAGCACAGTAATTGAATTTTTCGCTACCTTACCATGTGAGGCTATGTTAGAAAATTCGTTGCAGTTAAATGTCACTCGTATAGTTTTTTCTTCATTGCAATCCTTAACTGTCCCACTGTTGGGCTCCGGTCTCCACTCACAATTTGAAGGGTCTAGGTCAACCATACTGCCCAAGTGGGGATCACATACCTTCCAGAACTTTGGGAACTCTTAAGAAGACAAGTTCTTTCACGAAGATTTCTTTACCGGAGCAAGTGATAATTATATAGCAAAAATAACTAAACTAACAAAAGTAAGTATCCTATTCGTTAGAGAAATATTTGTAGTGGGTAGAAATCGAATCCAATACTTTCGACCCAGCCAGACAGCTTTACTAACCACGAGACCAACATGCCAATCAAAATTACACATATATATTTATGAAATTACAAAAAAAAATGTAATAAAAAACTGTAGGTAGTGACAACCCTATGTCTATTAACCTTTAAGTTTGTATAAATATTGCAAGGAATTTACTAAAGGCTTGTCAAGGCTTCGAAATTCATCAAAATACAAAAGTCCCGTAGCTCCCATGGCTCACAAACTTTATTATGGTCCATATTTGCATATTGACGGTGAACCCAAGGTGATGGCGATATTTTAATACCAACTACTTGTATATAGACAAGTATATATCTTCAGCCCATTCTTAATTTAAAATATTCAAAATTTGGAGTTGGTTTTACGAACACTTCGAATGTTAAACTATGCCATTGGTTCAACGGTGAGTGGTCTTGGAAGAAGGAACGGCAAGAAACCCCCAAGGAGTTATGTTTTCCAGGTCACATTGATGACCCACTACTGAACCTGGGTCTCTCCTCGTACTGAGGAGGCCTGACCTTCACCAAGCTGCTCCAATACAGATAGATTAGAGATTTTTATTTTTTTTGTAATATTTACAGAGAATTATCGTAATTATGATATTTTTAAGCGATTTCAAAAAAGGAAGTTTTGTTTTTGACAGCTATCTATTTGATATTTTAAATACATTAAATAGTAATATATTAAAAATATCAAATACATTGCATAGTAATGTATTGAAAATATCAAATAAATGCCTATTCTTCTTTAGTAAAGCTAAAAATTGAGACTGGCTGGCTGGTATACGTAAATTTCTTACAGTGACCGGTCGGAAACGCTACGATCGAAGGTATTTGCCGGGTATACACAACGTATAATTTAATAATTAATTAATATTTGAAATATTAAATTATTATTGTAACTGTCAATTTTAAAATTATTTGCAATAAAAATACAGAATAAATTCTCAGAGAATTAAGTTTGATACAAAACTAAATAAATAAAGAAAAAGCGTCAAAACGCCGAACGTTGTTTCGATCCTATCATATTGCAGGAATTGTCCTGCATTTTTCGCAAGGTCTTGTCAAGTATTCCTTATATAGCGATTACACTAAAATAATAAGGTAGTTTAACGAACTGAAAATTTCATTCGCCGATGACAAAGGCCAAGGTTTGCCTTTTATAACATTATGAAAGAAACGTAATAAATATTGTAATTTATAAGTAAAATTTAAAAGAACGGTTAGTGTTTTGAAATTCTTCGTTTTTTGTAAGCTTTTTCTTTTGTTGTAAGATTATTAATATAATAGTGTAAGCTAATATATAATTTGCAACATAATTCTGACACCAACTAGACATAATAAAGAAATCAAAATGTAAATGTAATAATAGTACAAAATATATTCTTAAACTACACGTAGTGTAAGAATTCTTACACCCATCTAAATACATATTTGTAATTTTAAATTTTTTATAGTTTTGTGTTATAATTTAATTACTGAAAAAAAAGATTTCGTACGATAATTTTTAATTGCTCAAAAATGCAAGTTGTACTAAGATTGTCAAATCGTTAATATAAATTGGACTTCATCAGGCTTTCGTTTTAGTAAAGTGCGTTTTAGTAAAGTAGTTAAGAGCGCGTGGAACTAAAAAGTTATAAATGATCTCAAATCTAATGAGGTGCTTCAGAAACAGACTCAATTCGCATTAAATGTTGAGAAAATTTCGTGTTTATTGGATGCAAGTAGTAGAATATTAGGAATACAGCAACGATGTAAATGTTAACAAGGTCTATTTAAATATACTAGTAATAAAACTGTAATGTGTTCAATTCTGTACATTAAGTATTTTTTTGAAAATTTTAATGCAGGGAAGCTTTGTTATCGATCTGGAGAACAAAACATTTTTTTTGGATATATTGTCTGTCTGTCTGTTCGACCTTCACGCAAAAACCACTAGACAGATTTAGGCGAAACTCAGTACAGTCGTAATTTAAAACCCGAGAATAGTTATAGGATATGTTTGATCTCTGGAAATGATTTAGTTTCCGCAGGATCACGGGTTAACATTAGTATGGCAACTCCGAAACCAATGGATCAATTTAGATGAAATTAAGCATATTTGTATCTTATATAGGGATAATGCTTATAGAATACTTATTACCCCGGAAAACTGCTTTTTTCCCGAGGGATAATATGTAGTTAAAAATTAGTATAGCAAATCTAAAACCACCCGACAACTCTTCGTCCAAAGCGAAGCGAGCGCAATTTCTAGTTTAAAAAGCACTAATACGAAGAAACACATAAAATTACAAAACTGTATTATTAGCTGTTTAGGAGTTCCCTTGTCTGGACTACCCTACTGGCCTACCCTAAACATAGTAGCAGGTCATGCTTATCATAAAAATGCATTGGTATCTGGACGTAAACTTTATGCAAAGTTCAGCTCCGTAGTATAAGACGAAATGTGTCTAATTATGCTTGAAAGAGTTGACACGAATACTTAACAAGCAAATACGCTTCAAGTTCAATAAAAGCTTGTAAAAAACAGATATGTCATTAGCGCACTGGAATCGAGTCAGTCAAATTATACTAATTGGTGTAATTCTCATTCAGTCTGATGCTAGCAACGGTGGAGTAACGACGTGTTTAATTGTCAACAAGTTCTGACTTGTGTGTATGTAAATTATTTGTTAAAATATAATAATGAAGTTACATATCACACATTAAAATGCCCTTGTGTTTTTTATTATTTAATGATATTTTCAACATGAGATATTATTTCTTTAAATCGTTTATTTTAACAATTCACGCCGTTGGCAATTTTCATTAACTTTTGTCATAATATCTCAGGACAACTCACACACTGCCATTTATGTACATATTGGGAAATGGCAATGGCCAAATTTGGCATTTCAAATTATTCACTGAAATGCATGTTTCAGGTCTTTAAACTATAATTATCAAATAAAATTTTAGGTCAGCCATTGAAGGCAGTTAAAAAGAAAAAGTTTACAATATCCAGTTATTTAAAACTGTTCCCAAATTATGAAGCACAGTTAGTTTTCTGGCAGGTACTCACGATTGTTGAAAAGTAAGCCTTGAAAGTAAATAAAAAACCATTGATATGTTTCGAAACACTGATTGAATAGAAATATCATTCGACCTCATGTGATATTTTTTCACTTCTTTTGTAATAACGAACTAAACGATTCGATATAAAAGCATAAACAAAAAGTATCATTCAAGGTAATTCGTGTGAAATGGCATTTCCTTTTTCTTCCTTCTCATTTACCGTTACATTAAGACGAGTCAATGGGAAAGTTTTCCTTTTACTTATTCCAAACACCCAGAAAAGCAGTCAACTGTAAATACCTATGCTTAACGATTCATTGTTTTATCTTTTGTATTTGACACACTTTTTTATATTTGGTACAATTTCTTTATACTCTGTTTATTATTTGGACACTTTATTACCAATTTATACAGATCACGACGCTGTAGCATCCTCAATCTATATTAATTTTACGAATTCAAAAGTTTGATTGATGTTTTGTTTGTTTAAACGCGATAATCTTAGAAACTACTGGTTAGAATTACCGAGGAAGGCCTTAGGTATAACAATAATAATATACTGAGTGTCCCAAAAAATAGTGTCAAGCGGAAATCCGGTGATAGAGTACTCCTTGGGGTATCCGAATCACCCCCATGTATGTTCTGCGATTTTGTCTAGTTTTCAAGTTATGAATTTTTTTCTGTATTTTTGAGAATAAAGACCTGAACAATTTAAAAAAAAATCTAAAAACAAAAGAGAAATCTTTTTCATTTTCTTTTTTTTGTAACTGAATGGCCATGAGTTGTACTTTTATGTTTAAAAGAATCAACTTTTTGACTTTTGATGAAAACAATGAAAATTTGTTGCAAAGTGAAAAAATTACGTTCTTTTTTCTGTAATTTACGCTTTCAATTTTAAATTAAAAATCTATACTGATGACTATGGAGTCACCTGGATCAACCATGCGGTTCCTAAGTAGGTTTAAAAAATTCACCAAGCTTTTATCTTACATGATCAATTAAAAAAAGTAGTATTTAAAGGGCTACTTTTGCTAAAATCAGTTTTCAAAGACATAAATGTGGAAAATTCTTCAAATTTGTCATACCTAATGGTATAAAACACTGTTTTTTTGTGATTTTATAATTCCTAGGGTTAATTAGTTTGTAACTAACCAAATGTGACTACAGGAAAACTAATTTTAAAACATTTGGAGCTTGTACTGCAGTACTTGTACGACGGGGTCCATGCCACTATGCGAGAATCTTGACACATTATTGCCATTGCCGCGTACACTGCCGTCGACGACGTGTCGTCCGTGTGTAAGAGCTCTGTCTTAGTGTGAGTAAAAGTATAAATGGCGTTACGTGGTAGTAACGTTATGTGTTCATATAAAATTAAATTCAAAGTGAAAAATATCACAAAATTGTAATATGTATTATAATAATGTCGATAGTAGTAGTAATGTCGATAAACAAAATAAAACGGTATTATTTATCCAGTTTTGTGTTTATTCTAAAATTATGACATGCACGAAAAAATATGTTATAAATAATTGTTTTGTAAATTGAATAACACTGACGTAAATGAGGACAATGTCCACTGACGTAGATAATTAAAATCTCAATAACATAAAATAATAAGCTGCATAAATACCTTTTTAGTTTTTATTCCAAGTAAGCCAGTCAAAATAATTCATTACACATTTATATCACAACCGCGAAAAAACATTTAATTGGTATTGAGACAAATTACCAGTAATGTGAATAACATTTAATTCCGAAATGAGTATCGAAACGATGACTCACATCGGTTAGGTAAAGTTGACCCAGTTGGGAGTAAGGTACGCCATAACCTCGCAGAGGCCTCGTCTGGCTTCACAGAAAGGTTACGCATCAAAATAATGTCATTATTAAACTATATTTTTCGAAAATAGAATCTGTGTTCGAATGAAGTTCGAGGCCATATTTGGAGGCGGGCAGTTTGTGGTTTTTAGCAATGCCATTAACAAGAAAAAAAAAGTTTGTGGTTTTAACACATTGATGACCGTGCGGAGTTCTGCTCTTTTCTCGTAACTGAGGAGATTTTGCGCTAGTCCAGATTGATGATGGAGTTAGTCACCATAATTTCTGATAATTAGTTTGGCAATAGAACTATGGAATGAAACTATTTAAAATAAAGTGGCAGACGAGCTGGTAAACAGCTCTACTTATTAATAAAGTTTTTTTATATCCTATAGCAGTGATAGCTTAGTGTTTTGTACGTTGTCCCGAACGGGAGTTCCTGGGTTAAAATTCTGCGACACCTCTTAATTTTCAAAGTTATGTCCGTATCAGAAGTTGATTATTACTTCCTACAGTAAACGAAAACATCGTGTGGAAGTGCATCCTGAGAATTCTCCATAAAAGTTCTTGAAGGTGTGTGAAGTCTACCAATCCGCACTTGGCCAACGTGATGAACTATGGCCTATTGTGAGACCCGATCCCAGTAGTGGGACAGTTATGGGCTGCAATGATTTTCTATTGCATTGTTTAGATGAAGTTTACTTATGGCTGGTCTAAGTTCAACCTAATTACACCTATTGTAACTAGTTAGATGTAATAAATAATTGGAATACACATTGCTGCATTGATGAAGGTGTTTATGTGTTGGCTGTTTGAAACAAACTAAACAAAATACCAGCCTATATTTCAAATGAGCTGGTATGTGTCGAGACAGATTTTTGTGGCTGACCCGACGCCTATATTATCTTATCTTATATATCTTATCCACAAAAACTTGCAACCAGTATTGATCGAATAACGACACTAAATGACCTCAGAGCTACCGGCATCATACCACCACAGGAAGAATAACACCAATCCGGTCATGCAACATGGTAGTATATTTATTTATACCCTATTTCGCGTCAGTTGCTTAGGAGTGGCCAATTAATGGCTTGGCGCCATATAAAGACGTCTATCAGTTATACATAAACAAAAGTAGTCATTAGTTGCCATAAATACTCGTAGCTATCGACACTAACGCATAAGATCTGTATAATGCGCCTACCAACCATTAAAACAATTAAATTCTATTTACTATAACCAAATTAATATGGAAATCTAACGACATAACTCCGTGATATACTTTTAATTAAATACCTAAGAAATACAGAAGTAATCACTAACATTTTTCTTTAATGAGTTAAAATACAATTAATCACAAGTTTTTATGCTGTTTACGGCCCCCGACGAAGCCTAGCACAAAGAGTGAAGCCAGCCTTCGCATTAGGGTGGTGGAAAATCACAAAGATTTGGAAAAATCCGTCCCTACTTTTCGAAAGAGCCTGATAGTGCATTTCGCCGATAATTTACAATTAACAGAATCCACAAGGCTTAGCGCACTTGTAGTAAAATTAAATGTTCGTAAACAAAAATATAATAGACGTCACACTTCCCACGATGTCTGACATCAGAGTCTAAACTATAAATTACTCGTAGTTCGGAAAGACGTGTACATATCGTTCACATAGCTCAAACAGCTTAAGGTCGAAGTTATTTAATTAACTTAATCTCGTTAACTAATGCACATTCTTCTGATTTTTGAGTTGAATCATCATGAAATATATTTTTATGTATACGGATGTCAGATCGTTTATTAATGTAGTCATGGTCTGTTTTCTGGTAATTGCCTAATTTTCCTGTGTATTTCCTTCACCGTTTTATCAGCTTATCAACATCGAGGTCAACACCTCATCAGTTTATAAGTTACTACAATTTCGACTTTTGAGTCTAATAAAATTCTGGTTCGTGGTCATGCTGACCAATAAGAACTACCGTCATAAGAAGGAACTTAACAGAAGAACATTCTGTACCCTACTAGTTCCATGCCAAAAGAATATAGCTTTTCTTTTCAATTAGTATCATAATTTATTCTGGTTACTTTTTGGCAGGAAAAGCGTTAGTAACTGCCCCTCTACTGGGCTCGGGTCTCCTCTCATACTGTGCGGGGTGCAGTCCATAGTCCATCACACTGGCAAGGGGCATATTGGTGAATTTTGGACAACTTGGAGAACTTTATGGGAAACTCTCAGTAGTACAGGTTTCCTCACAATATTTTCCTTTCCCGAAGCAACTGATAATCAACTTTTTATACGCACATAACTTCTAAAATTAAAGGTGCGCGCTGCAGGATTTGAATGACCTCCGTTCGAGAGGCCAGCGTTTAAACCACTGGGTACCTGCGAGATTGCCTGCTTACAATAAATAACGTGTTCAGTCCAATAAATATTTATCAGGCTCATAATACTTGATGAACGCATCCCAAGGCCTAAAATCAAACAAAGTGTGGCTACACAAACACGAGATAGTGTGACGAGCATAACAGGACTTTCCTTCAAGAATGTAACACTGCACGATATTATTGAAATATTCACTAAAGAAACAGTTCACTGAATCACGAAATTCTGACTCATGTTCCAGTAAAGCGTTATTAGTCGCTCTGCAGAAGTAATAGGAAGTAGAACATTACCATATATAGACGAATGAAGTTTAAAATATCAACTTTTATCAATATTGTGTTATAAAATCTTTATTCGGCTTCAGGCCAAGGTCGTGGGCTGTGTCGATGTGATTTGTTCATTGTTGCCAAGTAAACAAACTTCGAAACAAGTCGAAATTAACATATATGAACTAAGAAGTGCATGTAAAACGTATAGTGTTTTTAGTGGTGGTATTATAAAGAGGAAAGATTTGAGGAGAATAGGCTCCGAAACTACTAAAACCGATTTGATAAAATCTTTTACCATTAGAAACCTACGTTATCCCCGAAGAGCATAGGTATAAAATATTTTCAAAAACGTGAGACGTGCATATAAAAACATCGATAATGTATGCCAAAGTGTGAAATAAATACCAAAAAAATCCTTATATCGCGTACGCTGCGGAAATTATTAAAAATAGAGTGATGTACGACAGTTTTATAAAGGACATCAATATGTACAAATAAGTCCGCGATGTCATATGTATGTCTAACTGTTACAGTTATGTCACAATAATTTCTTTTGTCTGGTATCCCGCTCTTCCGAAGTGAAGCAATTTCTACCCTGTGCTCCTCTTAGACAGGATAAGATCTAAGAACTTCCTACCGAAGAACTATTTTTATCTAACTTTCACGAATAATATCGCACGTTTAACCAACTTACAACATTTTGGACCTAAAATACACGATACTTCGAGCAGCAACTCAGGAACCCAAGGTTAACTCCACCAAAATACTTTAAGTTAACAGAAATCTGATAATTTACAAGAATAAGAGTCTCCCTTGAGCATACGGCATCTATTTCTGGGTGGACCTGTCTTCAGCTACAAATAGCGTCGCTGACGTCACAGCACTGAGTATTTTAATCATTTCATCACCACGTAGTGAACTTTCTATACAAGATTGAATCATTAATGACGAATTGAAT
>DWJZ01010421.1:0-10127 GCA_018249125.1 Asbolis capucinus
TTTAAAAGTATATATGTATGTTTATCAGTTATCTGATCACAATAGCACAAGCTAATGCTTAGTTTGGCGTCAGATGGCCGTGTGTGAGTTGTCCAAAGCTATTTATTTATATAGATATTATACATATATATATGGTTTGATATATATTATACTTAATCTTTTATTTAAATTCGGTTAAAAAACAAATATGCCATTTAAAGAATACCTCGACAACCGTTAACAAACAACTCGTTTACATAAAAATATTTTCTAATTAGTAGGTATCAACTAGTGTCCATTAGTAATTCAACAATCTGACGACTAATCAGTAACGAGAATTATAGCTATAAAAAACATACGTTTCGAATGGCCCAGGTCAACCATTAAATCGTTTACGATAGCCATAAATCATCATTTTTAACTCGTTATCACTAACAATAAAGTGAGAAATTTATCATCGATTCCTCTGTGCTTTAAGTTCATCACTTGTTCACCTCTCATTAGCATAAATAATGATGAATTCGATCACCGTAATGTGAACAGAGCATCACTGGTTATAATTCTTTGACTTGGTGGTTCAGTAATTTTGACAGCGGCGTCAACCTATTCATGTCCCACAACTGAGCACAAATATACTGAGGAGGCCTAGAGACCCTGGCTATAACCGATTTAAGGCCTGATACTTCGCACTGGTCTCTCCTCATACTGAGGAGACTTACAGCATCCACCACGTTGCCCCAATGCGAATTGATGTTGGTTAGTGGTTAGCTAAATTTTTGGATGGTTTTATGCCGCAGGTAGGCCTATAACAGCGCCTATCGATTGATATCTAACGATAACATCCGAGACCGACAGCTTTACACGCCAGAGCACGGAAGCGCTCGTGAAATTTTTGCCTCTAGCGGTCACCTATCCTTCCACTGACCGCGCCCGTTGTTGCTTAACTTCCCTACTTACGATCGACAACGCTATTTTATGGAGTTTAAACCTTTAATTTTTTTTTACATTTTATAAGTTAATACTCGACTACAACCCCACCTGATGGGGCCTGAGGAAGATGCCTATTCAATTTTGTCTTGAAGACACCTACATTGTACTTGAGCGGAAACACATACGCTGGCAACTTATTCAATATATATAACTATTTTGTATTTATGCCTTAGTAATAATTAATTTCCGTTTTAAGAATTTTTTTGCATTTTTCACCAAGCAAATTGTATGATTTATAATGAAAAAAGTTTAAAATAAGAAAAGTACAAATATATAACATCCAAAGGTTTCGTTCTCCTGTGTACCAGCGGTTGCTAGGCAACAGTTTGTTGGTAAACATTCCAGGTGGAATTTACTCGTCACCGCCAAGAGACATTAATTAAAGCAGACAGGTCACCGACCTACGAGATGAGCTATTCATTAATATAACATAAGTTCACTTCGGTTCTCACGAATCTTGTAAATTTGTCGACTAAACGTAAGTTATAGAATCGATTAATATGCAAATCGATTTGGGCATCACTAGCCGGTCGCCGACCCGCGGGTCACGTATTGTGAATACTATGACACGAGCGTGTGAAAACGCACTTTTGTATCCGTTTGTTTCCAAATTTAAATTCTGCAATCGAATGCTGGAGTTTTATGTTTCCTTGGTTGAATTGTACACATTACTGTAGCTTAAGGCAGCGGCTGGCTTCGAGGATACTCGGCCTGGTCAGGTCTTTATATGGCAGATAAATGTTTATTCTCGGGTTGAGGGTGTGTACATCTGCGATACGAAGTATTTTAGTGCGGGGTATGATTAATAACTAAAAGATCTATCATTACACATATTAGAATGTCATACACCATCAAGCTTAGTTTCTTAAAAAGAGGGTATATTAAACATGGGTCAGCCCGCGGCTTCGCCCGCGTGGTAGTTTGATAATAAGTAGCCTATACGTTATTCTAGAAATTAATATATCTCTGTGATAAATTTCATTCAAATCTGTTCAGTCGTTTTTGTGTAAATGGGATCAAACATACAACCATCGATCCTTACAAACTTTCACATTCATAATATTAGTGAGGCATAAGACAATAAACCCCATTTATAAAGCTGCAACACACAACAGTTGTACTAACTCATTGGTAGGGTGCGTGTTGTAGCGGGCGGCGAGCGAGCGCATGATGTCGGAGTAGTTCCGCGGCGGGTGAGCGGGCGCGGGCGCGGGCGCGTGCGGGCTGCCGCGCTCCGGCGGCGTGCCCGGGTACGACGACGTCGAGGGCGTTACACTGCGGGACCTGGATGATGTTGTATTTTTATTACATACATATTGACGACAAATCGAATAAGTAATGAAGCTACTTAACAAGTTGTAAAACTAATTTTGAAAATGTAATGTGACATACATACATGAGATAGTTGGTCTATCTAGTATGATTTTAGTAATGGGAAAAAAGTTTCACTTTAAAAGTGCAACACACGACCCGAACAATTTACAATTTTGCACAATTTTACAGCGATCATTAGAGTTGAACTGTTTTTTTTAGCAAAATTTTGCAAACTGGGGTTCTTCAAGAAGCGGATCCATCGCTTCCTTCTGCTGCTAAGCAACGCATTGGGGACGCTGCTGATGTTGCTGATGTCAATGCGCGACGGTCATGGCTTATTCTCTAGTGACCCGTCTGTTCGTCTGTGTTTAAGGCTTATCAACATATCTAACATCAGGGATATCACTTATGTAATCCAAGCCGAAGAAAAATGTTAGCACTATACGCTTAAAGAGGTGATTTCATATAACAGAGGATTTGTGGTGGCAGCGCCACCATTGCCATTACGTACTAAAATAACATGTTTAGTTGCTCTAGGCCTCTAAAGGTATAAGGAGAGACTCTTGCGTTATAATGGATAATTTAATCCATAGTGTACAGACCTGGAGGCGGTGGAGTCGTGCGGGCTGAGCCGCTCGCTCTTGACGTGCGCGTGGGGCGGTGGCGCTGGCGCCGGCGCGCGCGCGGGCGACGCCGCATCGCGCGCGCAGCGCCGCGCCGCGGCCCCTCCGCCCCCGCCGCCTTCACCTGCCACAATAGAAATATTCAATTTATTATCCTCTACGCTGACACTCACGCCATGCACTTTACGAACGTGAAATGAGTATAAATGACCAAATATTTAGCCTACATCTATTGAACTTTGTCAGAATGCGTTGTGGTGTTTGTCGCTCGAAATGCGATTTCGACCTCTGACCATAATTAATACTGATGACTATTTTGAAGTACTGCGCTACAATCACACTTCTATACATTTTTTTACCTTACGCGCCATTTTCATCGTGAAACGTTATAGTGAAATTATAAATATTTTGATCAAAATCACACAGCTGTAAAATTTACACACTTTTAAAAATTTTTCTTTATGTATGCGAGAAATTGGCTGACAAATATTGTACAGGGATTCATTATAGTGTAAGAGTGCTGATGACATTTTTAACCGTAAATATGATGACTATAAATCTGTATTCAACTTTTAATTTATCTATGTTAGAAATGGACTCACAAATATTGCGTAGGTATTAATAATACTATTATACAAGGACGCTGAAGATATCTGAAGCATACATATTGTAAAAATCTTTAGGTATACACACACGTAATTTCTTCAGACTGTATTTATAAAATCTTAGTAAAATATTAGCCCAAGAAAACGTCCTTGAGTAAAATGTCATATGCCAAGATGATACCGAGAAGCCGTCGCTCCCTGAATCCGGTTACGTTAAAAAAGTCGCCAAGACAGTGACCCGCGAGGCATCCTGAGATACGCATCAGCGGTGTATTTGATGGCGGTACTCCGATACACTTTTCTCCAATCTTACGCTGCCATCTCTCGGAATTAATGAGAACGAGGTGTGAGCTGGCTTCAGTTCTCGTTTCGAAATATACAATCAATTAGTATATATCATCCTGACGCTGACTTCGACCTTTAAATCATTTGAATATATCTAACGATCTCAACTCATATATAATTTTCTACTAAAGCTAGAGGCTTTAAAATTATATTTCGCGACTATATGTGTATATACAATAGAACATTGGAAATTTACCACTTTATAGAAATACAATCTAACATCGGAAATCTGTTTCCTTTCCGTCTGTGTTGGTAAACTTCCTTGGTACATTTCACACAAATTAATCACACATCTTAAAGAACTTTATAGGGAACTCTTTGTAGTTCAGGTTTCCTAACGATGTTTTCCTTCACCGCAGCCAGTAGTTAATTTGTGATACGTACATAACCTAAAAAATTAGACGCTCAGGTTCCTGATTGGGTCCTCGGCAGGCTTTCACTGTTATACATAAATAAAATGTTTATCCATAAAAGTCTCAGTACTGGGCTTGGGTCTCCACTCGCAATGGGATGGGTACCGGTTATAGACCAATATTCTGATCAAGTGCTGATTGGTGGAGTTCACTGACCTTGGAGAACTTTATGGAGAATTCTCAGAAGTAGAATTTTCTCAAGATGCTACCCGCAGCAACTTATAATCAATTTCTGATTTTGACTTTGAAAATTAAAAGTGCGTATTCGAACACAGGACATCCCGTTCGAGATACCGACGTTGAATCCATTAGTCTTGAACGTTGGTACCGTTTTACATATCAACATTCAAGTAAAATAAAGCACAGTAGGTTACAAACGGTCAAAAGTTGGTACAGTAATAAAGATGTTTATCGGTGGCAAAAAGAACTTTCCCAGATTACGCGCCCGAGCTCGTAAAGATCCTTATGTCACACGTTATTTATTCACGCCTGCCTGATGATAGTGATACGACAACTTTAAATATATAAGAGTAAATATTTGCAAGCCAGGACAGGATGACTAATTGATGAAAATGAAAAATATATTAATAAAACTTAGAGAATAAGTACTGCGAAGGACTGGAATACGTTGCAGCGTCGGTATTCTCGTTTGATTATGTGTCTTCAAGTCAAGAGTAAATAAGATTTTGCTAAATTAGTGCGCTTTAGCATCTATGCGCGCTGTTTACCACCAGACAAGATCGCGGTCAAGCACTTATTTATAGAAGGTAATAAAAAAAGACGAAAAAAATTTGTTTATCCACTCTATATAAAAAATATTTAAAAACACAATCATTAATTATATATAGATCCATAATACAAAGAAACACCATTTTGTAACTATTCTTAACCGTTGAGTAGTTCCCTTGTCTGGAGCCAATCCTGAACGTAGTATCAGGTCATGCTTGTCATAAAAATGCATTAGCATCAGGATGAAAACTTTCTGCAAAATTTCCTCCGTAGTGCAAGAGAAAGTGGGTTTGATTAAGCTTGTAAGATTTGACCCGTAACAAACAAATATACTAACATACTAATATAAAACGTACGCTGCAAGTTAAATAAACTTGTAAAAAATGCTCAGTCCCTTGAGTTTCGTTATAAAGAGTTTACAATGTATTTTTATAACCGGCTTATCTATTGTTAAAAGTTTAATACAAGGGGCCAGCCAAACTTTTACAGATATAAAAGAGGCCATAAAAAAAGTTAACATGGTGATAATGATGAATTAATGTCATTTGGACAGGCTAGATGGCGCTACATCATGAAATATTTTGCAGTAAATCTGCCGAGACAGCTAGTATATAAAGTAGCGTAACTTTAACTTGCTGTAAACGAGCCATAAAATTCCTAATAAGTTAGTTTCATATGTTACATGTACACTAATGGACACTGCCATGCACACATATCATTCACTGTGACACATTGTGTGAATTTATTTTTTGTTTATTAACACGGTTATAAAATACTAGCTAATTCCCACGTACGTCTGCGTGAGCCTCTAACCTCCTTTTTCAACACCCTGTTTTTCTCAACTTAACTTTACCTCTGTACCAATTAATCAAAATTCGTTCAGTCGTTTAAGTATGAAAACGAACAGACAGTCAGAGTTACTTTCGCATTTATAATATTAGTAAGGACTAGCGTTTGCCCGCGTCTTCGTCTGCACGAAGTAGTTACCAGCCATTATTAATTGCCTGGTCGAAATTTCAAAAATGCTAGAACCAGTGTCCATTTATATTTTTCACTTGATTAAAGTTTAGTTGATAGTGAAACCTGGTTGCGTAGAGATCCCAGGTTCGACTCCAGATCAACGAAGGCGTAATGTGAAATAAACATGGTTATTTATTGACCACAACACAATTACGGTACAAATAGCGAGCTTAATACTATTTGCTTTCACTACCAGCTAACCACATGAGACCAACCAGGAATACACGATAGGCGGTTTTAATATAATTATATTGTAATACAAAATATAAGAGTATACATACGAATATTTACATACATACAGTATGTATAGACGTATGTATATATAATGTAGTAATGATTCTTGGCTAATTTATATTTAACTTTAATTAATATATCGTTATATCAGCTTTATAACGTACCAATCTCAATAAAATACACTATAATGTACATATATATAGAATTACAAAAAATTATAACAAAAGTACAGGTCACACTATTCTTTCATAACAAAACCAGTTTTTTATTAACCCAATGAAAATAAATATAAAATATTACTACTACATACATTGTTATTCGATGAACAAATACTTTATTAATATGTCCATTCAAACTATTCATATTGGTCGAGACATGAATGACAATGGCGGAATACCCATGGAGATCATTATGTTATGTTACGAGAAAATTATTTCAAATTGAAGCTTTTCAGATATTATGAGCTTTCTTACAATAGTAATGGTACAAGTGCATCGAGCTGCTCCATTATGTAGGTGTTTAATGTAAATTTATATTCTTATAAAAGCTAGCACAGACTAATAATATCTATATTAGGCAATTGTTTGACACGCGATACAGAACAAACAATATTACAGACCACATACGAAGCGCGTTCGAAATTCAAATCTCCCGCGCTTTCCTGTTTATTTTTAATGTCGTAAATCCTAAATAGATAATTTAGTGTGTTAGTTTTTTTTTATTTAAAGTTTCCTGTGATTAATGACTTTTTTCCTGATATTAAATTTATAAGGCGGTGATTTAAAATTTTCGGTATACGTAATAATTTAATGGTTTTGTGTGTGAGAACTGGGCACAGGAAGTGATCGAAAAGTGTCAAGGCTATCATTGAGTGATGTTTTCCGGCGCCAAACCAGTCGGGTCAGCTGTCAATTGACATTAGGTACATTTGGAGGGAACACACCGTTACGTATTGGAACAAGCTTCGCCGTACGTGTTGTGATAACGGTAGTGATGTAATTTCATTGATGAAGGATTGCGTTCGTAAATTGATAATTTTATTATGTTATTATAAACGGTGTTATTTTCTTATAATAGACTTGCTAGTAAATTTTTAGATAGATAAAATAGTTTGTGATATACTTAAATATAATCTTAAACATTTTACCTCTGTACCAATTCATCAAAATTCGTTCAGTCGTTCAAGTATGAAAACGAACAGACAGTCAGAGTTACTTTCGCATTTATAATATTAGTAAGGACTAGCGTTTGCCCGCGTCTTCGTCTGCACGAAGTAGTTATTAGTCATTATTGCCTGGTCGAAATTTCAAAAATGCTAGATATGTATATATATATGTATATATATATATAATTATATATATATGTATATATATATATATAATTCTCTGGAACAGATTTCGGTACCAAAATGATATCGATCGGACACATGGTTGATGAGTTTATGCGGAGCAACGCGCGCCAGGTAAATATATAGTAAATAAATAGCTAGTAAATAAATATTTACAAACACTATAAACCTTGTACTGGGATCCCAGAGAACAAATATTCGCCTCCAACTATATAATTATATGCCCCGACCGGGAATCGAAACCAGAATTACTTCTCAAGCAGTCACTATTAATTAGGCAACATAGGTACGAATGACTTTATTCATTCATTGAATTCATTCTATTCTATATCGGTCACCGGTAATCGAACCCGGGAATCATTCACTCATTTCCTCCTAAAAAAAGATTCGTCAAAAGATGAACAAGCATATTTTTATGAAAACTACTTCCTCAAAGTGTTAATAGCCTAATAGTATGAACTTTGGTCTCTCGAACGGAAGGTCTTGGGTTCAAAACTGTGCACTTATAATTTTCATAAAGTTAAAAATTCATTATCTCTTGCTACGGTAAAGGAAAACATCGTGAGGAAACATGAACTGAGAGGTCACCATAAATAAACTAATCTGTACTTGGCCGGCGTGGTGGATTGTACCTCCCATTGTGAGATCTCGAGCCCACTAGTGGGATAACACCATCTCAACCTATCGCGGCCCACTACTGAGCACGGGTCTCTTCTCTTAATTAGAAGGTTAAGGCCATAGTCCACCACGCGGGCCAAGTGCGGACTGGCAGACTTCACACACCTTTGAGTTTTGCAAAATCCCCAGCACTCAGGTTTCCTCACGATGTTTCCCTTCACCGTTATATCGAGTGGCATTTAATTGCTTAAAACGCACATAACTCCGAAAAGCCAGAACTGCGCGCCCTGGGACTCGAACCCTGGGACCCGTCGAGTAGGAGGCCGAACCACAACGCCATCACCGCTTTAAACGTGGAACAACTATGGGTTGCAATATTTCCTCTAGAACAGGGTTCACCAACATTTTTCTAGTGCGAAACCCTAGTGTCACTTTATTATGATTCGCGGACCCCTAGAAATAATACAAAAAAAATCGCTCACATACTTTTATTTGCAAAAAAGTTAATTGAATATATTTTATATAATACATAATACTTATAAGTTATTTGTTTTGATTCAGGATTCATGCTACGTATAATTTATCTGTTTTTTTTTCCTGTTTGTGTTGCATGCTATGTTCACCTATAAATGGTTGTGCATTCACTGTGCAAAATTCTGTATGTATAATTTATGCATAAATAACTTTAGTTTGTAACAACCGTTGTGTGAACTTATAAATAAATAAATATTGGCGGACCGCGGACTCAAGGTTAAGAAACCGTGCTCTAGAAAAATGATTGCTTAGCACGGAATCAAACCCCGTAACAATGTGGTTGTTGTGTTACCAACAGGACTGATGCGCCAAACGCATCAGGGATCGCAGTAATACGCCAGCATTGTTAGCAGGCAATGTTTGTCTTGACATCTATAGGAGAGTGAGTGGTGCAAGCGACGAGCGCAACTGCTACTTATAAAAATCTTCAAAAACTGTTCACGATCAATTTTGTTGAAAAAGAGTACCAGGAGTTTTTTTTTCTCCGGCTTTTTTTTATGGCCTACCCTAGGTTACTTTGGCTAAATAAAATTGTAATATTCTAGCAAAGCCGACGACTTGTAGATAGAAATTGTGTACCGAGACATTAGGCGAGATTGGTTATCGATTTTAAATTCGTAACCAATTTTAGAGGTATCTTAATGAGAATGTTTGAATATTATGTACGTAATATTCTGACTTTCATTGAGTGAGCTCAATGTTCCTATGATGAAATAAAATATTTTGACATTGACATTTTATGCTTGTTACCAAAACAGGAATAAAAATACTATACGTTTTCCGAAGAAAGAAAAATAAAATAAAAAATTATAAATAAAAAAGAAGAAAAAATATTTATTTCGCCATTATCAGATCAATACCAAAGTTTGTGAGGATATATGTCAGTTACTCTCTCATGAATAATCTACTGAACTTATCCATCATTCCATTCTCAAAAACTTTCGCAATTATCACAAGTGAGACTCTATTAACCTCAGAATTTAATTAACTAATTTTTTTTCTAACGCTACTCCCTATAACATAGAGCGGTAGGGTCAGCAGTGTCGTCAAACAAGGTACCGTTGGCACCTGACCCGGATGGCAGCACGTCCGCCAAACAGACTACCTAAGTGATCAGTACCGTTTACAAATATGTGTACAGACGGACGGACGTGATCGTTCGAGGTGAATCTCATGTGTTAATGAAAGAAAAATAAAAAAAAAATTAAAAACAAAAAACATAGGCCTATAATACGAAAAAGCGGTGATAGCCTAGTGGTTAAGAATTTGGTCTCCTATTCGGGGGGTCCGGGTTCGATTCCCAGGGCGCGCACTTCTGACTTTTCGGAGTTATGTGCGTTTTAAGCATTTAAATGTCACTCGCTATAACGGTGAA
>DWJZ01010422.1:0-10127 GCA_018249125.1 Asbolis capucinus
TCAAATTTCATTAGGATCAATTTAGTAATTTTTGCGTGACAGAGCAACAAACATCTATCTATCTATACATTTATCCGCACTTACTTTTACATTTAAAATATACATTGATATAAAGTAGCATTTTACCGTTTTATAGAGGACATTAATATTTACAAATACGGTGGTGATAACATATGTTTTCCTATTCCAGTTATGTCACTATTTTCTGGTAACTGGTTCTTTGAAGCGAAGCGAAGGTTTCTAGTTACAAGTGCACTGTAACTTGCAGTGTATGTTAATGTGTAACGAGTCAAATCTTGCAAGCCTAATTAGACGCACTTTCTGTTACATTACGCACCTGAAATTTTGCATACTGCTTCAGTTCCAATAACAATGCATTTTTATGATAAACATGATTTGCTGCTATGCTCAGGATTGGCTCCAGACTAGAGAACTCCTTAACAATTAACAATACAGTAATGAAATTTTATATGTTTCTCTGTATTAGGGCTCTTTAAAACTTGATTTTTAAACATTTAATTAAACTTGTTTTAGTTTTTTAATATGCTAAAACATTTCTAAGCTCTTCCCATAAAAGAATGATGACAAAAGCAGGTCATATTTAATCTTTTTTATCTAAACTTGGACTATCAACACGATTGTTTCTGAACCAGCATTTCAAAAGTTATTGCTTCGTTACAATGAAATCCATTTGCTCGATATAACAGCAAGGTACTATAAACACGTTTGGTAGTCGTTTGTTGGTTTAATCTTTTCGAAATGCGGTTTCTGCTGTTTCTATTCTGGTAAACTGCTATACTTTCGCATAAAACGTATAATAGTAACAACGGAACAATAGAATAATTTTTCAATACAGTTTCTCATATATTGGGTTTTGTTGTATCGTGTTTAGGGTTTAACCTATAACACGCGCTTGTTGTTTGCTGCACTACTGCTATAATATAATCAAATTGAATTAAAATGAGGCAACACTGCAAATTATTATATTTCAGTGTTACACTATAAAATAAATCCGCTTGAAGTTGGGCAAAAAGTTCACATATTTCTTTGCAGGTGTAAAACGTTGTATGACAAACATGTGTATTGATCATTACTTACTTGAATTTCTTATCACTCGCGCTGTTATTGTCACTGACAGTGCCTTTGTGTCCATTGAATCGCAGAAACCTTCAAAAAGTGCAAGCTAGATGTGTTACGTTTATAAACGCCGATATTTGAGTAAAGTAACTCTTTACTCAACGGATGTTTGAGTAAAGTAACTCTTTACGCAACTGATATTTGAGTAAAATAACTCTTTACTCAACTGTAATTTGAGTAAAGGAACTCTTTACTCAACTGGTATCCGTGTATAGTAACTCTTTACTCAACTGATATTAGAGTAAAGTAACTCTTTACGCAACTGATATTTGAGTAAAGTAACACTTTACTCAACTGGCATCTGAGTAAAGCAACTCTTTCCTCAACTGATATCTTTGTAAAGTAACTCTTTACTCAACTGATATTAGAGTAAAGTAACTCTTTACTCAACTGATATTAGAGTAAAGTAACTCTTTACTCAACTGGTATCTGAGTAAAGTTATTCTTTACTCAGCTGATATTTGAGTAAAGGAACTCTTAACTGATATTTGAGTAAAGTAACTTTTTACTCAACTAATGTTTGAGTAAAATAACTCTTTTCTCAACTGATATTTGGGTATTAAACTCTTTACTCAAATATCGTGCACAAAACTCGATCAGCTACAATATCAATGTAACACATCAAAACATATATTCCTGTGTAACGCCAGGTAAGGTAAATGTCGGGTCACAATAACAAATGAGGCGAGGAGAAATCCTGATTTAGGATAGTTATATGTCCAAGGGCTGTAATTGCGTTGTCCGTTTGTGCCAGTTTTAGCTGTAGATGTCACAAATGAAATTGTGACTGATTTTATCCATTCATAAATTCCTCTTTTGTTTCATTCATTTCTCGTTGAGACTGTTTTCATTAATTTGTATGTATTAGGGACGCGTTCATAGCTAGGCGGGTTGTTTTGATTGAAGGTTATCGGAAAATTAAGCAAAAGTGGGTGCGGTTTGATGAGTGACTGTTAGTGGCAAAAATTTCATGAGTGCTTCCGTTTTTTGGAAGGCGTGAAAGCCCGTCGCTTGTAGTTGTTGCCGATAGATCGCTATCGTTAAGCCATATTGAAGGCCTTCTGTTGGTATAAGACCTTCCGAGACGGCTTGGCCACTAACCACTCCATCAACAAGAATTGGAGCAGTATGGAGGAATATACTCTAGACCTCCTCAGAGAAAGCCGTGCTCAGTGGTGGGCATTAAATGAGCTTAAGCAAGTAACAGGTGTCCCAGATAAATATACAGTGTCCCAAAAGTCAACGTTCAGCCGAAAACCCAAGTTAGGCCAAGTTATGTCGGTTCTCAAAAAAGATTAAAAAAGATCTATCTCATGTAGTTTAAAAATTACAGTGTTTTTTTTCTTTTACACCTGTGTTCGATTGTGTTCGGCTGGACTTTGACTTTTGGGACAGCCTGTATATATTGTTAATGTCGCGTAGATTCATTTGTTAATAAAAGCGTAGCCCATTGGACAAAGGTCCGTTCGAACGAAAGATCTATTCAAATTCTACTCTATGTTGGATTTTTATAATTTAAAAAATAGAATATCTATTTCTGGACGAAATAAAAAAGAAAAAACGGGATATAAAATGTGACAGCAAGATAGAATAAATAAAAAAATAGTTCGAATTTGGAATGTTGGAACGACCTGTCAGTAAATAAGTTCCCTTTTTAAAACTGCACCGAAGAGACCGGTAATAGGGTGAGTAGCTATAAATTTTAAGTAGCAAAGTGTTTGAGCTTACTCATTAATATATTGCACTAAAACTTTGCTAGAAAACTTAACATCGAATACTCGAATGTTATTTATGGCTTGCTTATTTTCGCGATTGCATCGACGTGATACACCCCTCTTCTTCACCTCTCTCTTCATTCCCTTCTTCAACCTTCGTCTTCACCTCTCTCTTCACCCCCTTCTTCAACCTCCCTCTTAACCTATCTCTTCATCCCCACCCCATCTTTACCCTGTCTTCTCTAATCACAACAGATAACACAAGCAACATATGTACATATCATCATATAAAGTTTTGTGCTCATATCTTCTATAATGATATTTCATCCCCCATTGCAACCCTCTCAACCATTTGTCTAGGAAATAAAGTAGCCTATCTTCTTCCTTAATTTCCATCCTACCTCGGTACCAAGTTTCATCATAATCAGTTCAGTAGTTTAGACGTGAGAAGGTAATAGACAAAGTTACTTTCGACTTTTACTGTAATTAATACGCTCCACCCAATGCTACATCATCATTAAACACCAGGTAAGTTGGCAGTCATGCGCTAACTTGTTAAATGTAAAAAAAAAGATATTCCTGTCCAGCGGAATCGAACTCGAGACGTTTCGGAAGCAGACTGTCTACTCGGCTACATCGTTTCAGATTGTAAAGAATTTCATACATACAATATCCTCACAAGGTTACTATATAACCTAGAGGTTTGAACGCTGGTCTCTCGAACAGTAGGTGCTGAGTTCAACTCTGGCACGCAACTATAATTTTCAAAGCTATGTGCGTATTAGCAGTTATCACTTGGTACGGTGAAGGAAAACATCGTGAGGAATCCTGCGCTCCTGAGATTTCCCATAAAGTTATCAAAGGTCAAAACCAGTCCCGACTTGCCCAGCTTGGTGGACTTGGACAGCAGCCAGGACCCCATTATGAGTGAAGACCCGAGTCCAGTAATAGGACAATTATTTGCAAAAAAATCTCACAAAACTTGGACAATGTAAGAATGACAGATACATATTATTCATTTTGTTAAGTTTTAATTAGAGTATGAAGTATTCAAAGCTCGCAATAACGAGGTCTTACTAAGCTTATGTAAGCTCCGAGCATAAAGCTCATGTTAGGTACAGCCAGTACGAAGTACGAAGGCCGGGAAAACTACATGCACTTATCAAATTGTGCTACAATTTTCATAAGCGTACTTCTGGGAAGTGAAACAGTTAATGAATTTAGTAATATATTTGCTTGTATATTTCTTCAAATTGCAGTTTGGGGTAATTATATGCTTTTGATATAACTTAGAAAATTACTTCTGGGAATCAGATGAGAAGTGTGAATAGCTCTGTGGTTTGGTTTGATTGTAAGCGACCGAAAGAGTTAAGCAACAGCGGGCGCGGTCGGTAGTAGGATGGGTGGCCGCTAGTGGCAAAAAAATTATAAGCATTTACGTTCTTTGGAGGGCACATAAACTTATCGATTACAGTTGTAGTCGCTAACCCCAGATACTTTTGAAAATGTTTTAGGACGACTGGCAGATGAAGGATGAGAGGAAGAAGGACGAGGAGTGAGAAAGAAATAATGATGTAAGAAGAAACTGTCTATATGACTAGAAAGAATGATGTTTGTAGCCCGAAAACAAAAAGCTCCAAATCTTATAAAAACTCGAAATCCAGAAAATTAGGCCAAGACATAAAGCTACAAATTCCTTTAAAATACTCCTCGAAATCCAAAAACCATCTTCCTAAATAATGTCAACATCATGAAAACGAAAAACAGCGTTGCAAAAAATTGTCGAAGCGTACCTCCTGAACTTTGCACTTCAAACGAAGACCTGTTTAAAAGTCAGCAACGGTTAAAAATTGGTTTAGTGTAACGGAGAGGCCTTATTTTCCTCGAGACCTTTTTATGCAAATCTTGGGAGATGTGCGCGGACTTTTAATGAAATTGCGCAATTACTTTGATGAATATTACACGCGTGTCTACTCCAGAGAGAAGATAAATATTCTAGAGTACTTTTGAATGAATTTTAACATCACTGTATTGATTTTAATTTGAGTTATTACTTTGAAGATAGCTATCGAATATTATGGCTCGTTTGGTCTAGTGATTAGTGAATATACTTATCCAGAGGTCATGGGTTCGATCTCCACTCAGATCAAACTTTACTGTGAGTGAGTTCAGTATATAAATATTCAAAAACATAGTATATGTGTTTTCAGTTGTCTGATCACCATAGTATAATATAATAGTGCCGGAGAGAGACAAGAACAATGTAGTTTAGTCTGTGACGGAACTGAGAGCTGTGAAATGTGTAGCACCTGACATTAGCAAACGTCAATATCGCTTGGACGTGTAACCAGTGATAGCTGACAGAGTAGAATTGACAGCAGATGTCAAAAGAGACCGCGGATGAAGGATTGATCGAGGAATGAGATCTCAAGCATGTTTTTCTACTCGAAGAGTTCTTGGAAATTATCTCAGACTCTGCTCGTTACAATTCTTCATCGCGTTACACAGTTTAATAGTTGTATATTAATTGATACGAAGGAAGTCTTAACCCGACAAGCTAATACTTAGTATGGGTCCGCACCTGACTGGAGCAGTCGAGGAATATGCTCTAGATCTCTTTGATCATAAAAGCCTCATGCTCAGTACTAGGGCTTTATAGGTTGAAGCCGGTAAATGTAACAGGTGTCAAAGTCTACGTAACGTTGTAACGTAGAGTCCTATTGTTATGATAGCTCTTGTACAATACACAAAGTCTATTCATGGCCATGTCAGGTCTGCCTTATCGTGGGCACGACGCCAAGCATAAATACCTTGACGATGTACACTAATATTATATAGAAGACACTTCTATCTATTATCTATCTATATTAATATTATAAAGAGGACATGTTCTGTTATGGATAAATTGAAAATTCTTTCGCCAATATGTACAATGGTTATGGTTAGGAATAATAAAGGATATATGTATTTTAGCTCGAAAAATACAGAGGATTTTTTCTGCTAACTGGTTTTTCCGAAGCGTGCTCTCAAGATATATTTGTCCCGTAAATAAAAAGGATTTTTCGTGGTGTTCGATTTTATTAATTGAATTGTATGCGATCTTTAAAGTTGAAATATTTGTTAGGTCACACGATAGATGTCGCTGTAACAATTTGTAAATCACGCTATTGAGTGTATGTTGTAATATATACATATAAGGAATTAAATATATAAATTTAATTGATCGTGCACAGCTGGCTGTGCTGGTATGCATGAGCATTCACCCCCTAACTCCCGCGCATCTCCGGAAGGTAGCCCTTTCTCTTTGTCTGGACGCAAAAAAAAAAAAATTGAAGTTTGACGCCGGGCCTTCCCATGTGAGGTTGCTTCTAATGTTAGGCCTAGAGAAGGAAGGCCAGCCTTTGGTGATGATCAGTGGGTAAGACACCTAGGTGTATTGTGAGGTCCTACAGATCCAAGCCGGCTATGTTGGTATGCATAATCATTTGACACCTCTCTCTTCGCGTGTTTCTGGATGATAGGTCCTTCCTTTGTGGACAATTCCCTTTTGGACACAAAAAAAGGAACACTTAGAAAATATTTGTAGAATATAGAATGGCCGTTTGGATAAGTGAATGTAACGCTTCATTTTTATGTAACTCATTTCACTTACTTCTAATAACAAGGATTGTGCATTGGTTCCACATAGTATTTTCTATTCAATGAAGGGTTTATACCAACACACAAAAATCTTAAATAACTTACATAAATCGAATTTTCAACAATAAAAACTGTTATCAGTCACAGTCGAGTCACACAATACTTGGTTCTTCTCCCCAATCCATTCTACGTTCATTTCTCTTGACTCTTAACAGAATTCAAATCCTCTAGAGGAGATTTTAGTCGCCATTCGAAACGAAACATCTGGGTGTCAACTTGTCACAACTTCACACCACTTACTCGTAATTCTATACAATAGCTTGCATCTGACACACCTCGAAATTTATTGCAGAACGGTGTACTTTGAAAGTTGAAAAGAGTGCGGTCGTACATCTCGAATCTTTTCGTACTACATACATATTTAACATTATTTCTAACATCGAAGTTATGTTTTTTAAAGCGGTTAAAATAGGTTTTCGTTTTTTAGATTACACTTCTTTTGGAAAAATTATGGGAGTATCTTTACAATATGTGCGCGCACCGTCACAAAAAACCGACATCCTGAAGTTAGCTAGTCAACATTATAGTTTTTATAAGCATTTATTTAACTTGCAGTGTACTTTTGTATATTAGTATATTTGTTTGTTACCGGTAAAATCTTGCAAGCTTAATTAAACCCACTTACTACACGGAAGATATATTTTTTTTAACTATTTTTATTTTGTTACGCCAAACTATGATACTATAAGTTCTTACATGCACACACACTTTTTTATATAAGTGTCTTTGCTGGTGTTTTCTTGCACCTTTGCTAAATCGGTCCGTTCTGAAGATCAAAAAACCTTGAAGTTCACAAATTTAATGAAATTACACAAAACCACACTAATTGAATATAAAATAAGACTTACTACCCCAAAACATCACTTTTCTACTCCCACCATTTTTATGTTCAGCAAAACATTTTTGCTGGGCCCATAATAATGATATAACATAAAGTACTTAAACGTGAAGTGAAAAGTAAAAATCTTTTGTTTCTAACCGTACCTTTCATTTTCATTATCTGGAGCCATTGCCCTTAGCTGTTATTACATAAATAGACCCCGAAATAAGGATCAGTTAGCTACACTAATGGTTTGCCAGGACAGCAATAGAATAAAAAACAGAGATAAAGAGGCTTTATTTCATAGATCTCCATAATTTGGTCCCTTGTTTCACGAAAAATGTTAAATTCATATCGTTTCTATAATTAGGACTATTTCGGATATAAACTAATATTCAATATAAATACTAGCTGACCTGGCAAACGTTGTTTTGCCATATAAATGATGTCTAGGTAATTTAAATCGAAATAGAGAAAAAAACATTCGCACAAAAGATTGTAATTGATCGAGCGGGATTTAAAATAATTCAATTGAAAAAATTACTATTAAAAATAAAATTTCATAACAATCGGTCCAGCCGTTTCGGAGCACTATGGTAACTAAAATTGTGACACGAGAATTTGATATATACGATATCAACTTAAAAAAATATATTGTTTTTAAAATGTAACATTTTTCAGGTGAAAACAATAGAATCAGGTGCATATGTTACAAAGCTAAACAACTTATACATTTGTATAAGATTTATTTAGCATGATAGCTCAGTGGTGTGAACGTTGGTCTGTCAAACGGGAAGACCTAGGTTCAAATCCCGGGGCAACTCAAACTTTCAAAGTTGATTGCGTATCAAAAGTTATCCTTTGCTACGGTGAAGGAAAACATTGTAAGAAAAGTTCATTTTTGATTGTACTATAAAATTCTCAAAGGTTTGTAAAGTCCGTACAAAAAAATCAATAAAATTTGTCCAGCCGTTTAGAAGTTTAGTGACATGCCTACAGTAGAATATAATAAAAATAAACTTTTCAGTTAACTACATATGTGAAACGAGAGCTGTTACTAGTCCTAAATAAAATGAGTAGGTAATAAAATAAGGGTTTTATAAACTTTAAAAAATAAATGAGATTCCTTTACGTACATGGAGTTTTAATCAATATTGTGGGAGATTTCTGGAGCGATTCAATGGGCTTTCAAAAATTAATCCGTAGGAGTGTTAGGTCTACTTTACATTATTCATGAGGGAATAAAAATATCTAAAGGATTTTAATTGTATAAACATTTTTTATAATATAATAATTGTTTACCCGTTATTGGGCATTACCGAGCTGCCATCTTTGATCACTACATAGTAAAACAAAGTCGTCTTCTGCGTCATCCTGTAGTTTTTAAGCTTTCTTTTTAAAAACTTTCACGTAAGTAAATTGCGGGAAAAGGTAGTTTATAGTTCATAAAAGCTTTAAGCTTCTTAATTTCACGTATTACAAAAGCTTTTAACTTAACAGGCACACAATAAAAAACATGGCTTAAATTGCTTTTAGTGCGCTCGGCCTTATATTGTTCCTCGTTAATGATTGGATCACGTATGTCGATTACCAGCAATAAATGATGTATGGAAATAAATTGCTATTACTTTCGTTATAATACGGCAATTGCTTTCGTTATAATACGGCAATTGCTTTCGTTATAATACGGCAATTACTTTCGTTATAATACTGCAATTACTTTCGTTATAATACTGCAATTACTTACGTTATAATATTGCTTTAATAATATTATTATTACTTAAAACTTTTCACTTTAACAATTGCGTAAAAATAGAGTATCGTGTAGGCTTACCTACAATATATCAAGGATATTAGGAATTTAAACACTAGTACTTCGGAAAAAAACAAGAGAAAACGACTATAATGAAAAGAGTGATGAAATGTGGAAGAAGGAATGATCAATGAAAGAGATAGGGTTTGTGTATATATGTATGTTTACATATACATATGTATATGTATACATATACAAATGTATGTTTATCAGTTATATAATGCTTAGTTTGGGATCGGATGGGCGTTTGAGAGTTGTCCGGTTATATTAATTTTTTAATGTACAGTTTGAAGTGAAGAATGGAAGAAAAGGACATGCAGAGGTCCTATCAAAATTGGCTGTGATCACTTATCATCAGATGACCGCTTTGTTTGCCTGGAGATGTAAGCAAAGATGTAAATTTATGTAGAAAAACCAAAGATAGGAGTTAGATCCGGATTTATCTACTTAAAGGGTTTTGCAATATGAAATGTGCAATGTTTGTAATTGGGCTGAACGTGAAATGTTTACAATTTTTCTTAGTTCGTTAGAAAGCCTTTGAAGTAGTGCCTGTGTTCACGTGGGAGGAATTAAGCTTTGATTTTGTATGTACGGCGTTATCTAGTTAGTTGTTGATTTCATATTTGAAGGTAAAATGCTTGTAGAAAAAACAGAACACGACGTGATGTAAAGCTATGAAGATATTAATTTTATGAGTCCCTGAGTACAAGGGTCTGTTATCGATATAAAAACAAAACAAAAATTGTGGATTCTGTCTGTCAGGACAAAATTAAATAAATAAATAAATATCTTTGGACAACTCACACACGGTTATCTGACCCCAAACTAAGCGCTAGCTTGTGCTATGGTGATCAGATAACTGATAAACATATGTACATATATACTTTTAAATACATACTTAAATAGATATTTCTATTACACACCCAGACACACAGAACAAACA
>DWJZ01010423.1:0-10126 GCA_018249125.1 Asbolis capucinus
CATACATAAATCTTGACCTACGACGCCCTACGCGTTGAATTTAAGATAAAAAAAATTTGTTCAATTTGCTAATTTCACGTTAACTTGTATTTTATGATACTAAAATAAAAGTAGTCTAAGTTACTTCTCATTAGCTATCTGCCAGTGTAAGTCCCGTCAAATTAGTAAAACCGCTCCGAATATTCGTCGGAACTAACAGACGAAATTGTAAACAATATTATTTTGGTATGTGTACAGTATTTAGTATTACTTAAAGACACTCCAATTAAATTCATTTGTATAAACACCTAATTGATTATATACTTAACAGATCTCTTGATATTTTCCTTATGACACATCAGGTAAAATAATAAAAGTAATTATCTTAATCTAGTTCACTAAAAGAATTGTTTATTTTCCTTATGACTAACGATTTTCCTGTAGTCGGGTTTTCCATGACAATGACTTCTTGACAAGATGCCAGTACTGATGACGGTGTTACGTATTATTCTCTTGTGCGTGTATGGTGACATACAATACTTTCCTATTTACATCAGTATCTAATAGACTCATACATAAAAATAGAAGTGAAAGTTTTCATATAGTTTAGCGATGTCGGAGGCATTCAGATGGTAAAAAACTTCTGACATTTAGAGTGGTAACTAAGTCTTCCATCAATTGGAGTGGAGTGGGGTATGATCCAGGTTCTATAGTAATAATATTTTAATTGAACAGTTTCATAAGAAATGGGATTTTTTATTAGTTGTTTTATTGGCTCTGTTTTCAATGCAGTATAACTGTAACAATTAGATTTCTTGTTATTTGTTTCCAAGCATGTGGCATTTCCCTGTTATTGGTTTTGGATTCTGTATAAATCAATGTTTGTTTGTGTGTTTGTCTTTTATAGACTCTTTGTAGGGGACAGAGTACCGATGTCTTTAGCAACATTGTTCAGAATTCTCTGGAAAAGGTTTTGGTACCAAAATTATTGATCTGACACATGGTTGATGAGTATACCAACGTGCGCCGGGCATTACTAGTATTGTATAAGACATTGAGTGTAAAGTCTACAAAATACTGCTCGTTTTATATACAGTCCTGACTTTAAATCGAAATAGCCTGGTATTGTTATTTTCAACTCCTGGATTTCAAAATTGACATCCACCAAAGATACACCAAAAATTTTGTCGTCGTATTTTTTTTAATAACTTTACCTGAACTATACTTTGCAGATGCCCAACGCCACATCCTGAGGGTGGGGTAAACTGGACTCCTTACACGAAAGCTGGTAAGGAATATCTTAAGCTAGAAGAAGGAACCAGCATGGGACGTTATGCAGACAGAGAGAGGATGGAGTTCTGGAATCAGCTGTTCAAGGAGGCAGGACTTCCTCATATTAGTTAAATCATTAGATAGATGTCGTTGCTGTGTTGTAAAGATAGTCTTGTATTGCCATATTTTGGAATTTTTAACCATTGTATTTTATTAGCTACCTATGTATTTAGGTGTTTTTTTTAATTTAAATAAGCGGTTTATACCTAAAAGATTTACTATGGAATTAAATGTAATGAAACCGCAATACAATGTTTTTGGTTGCCATATTTATTATCGATTTTGAAATGAAAATAAACTTATTTGTAATAAAAGTGATAGAAGCTTTATTGACCCTACTTCCACGTGATGAAAGTTAGTCAATCCGAACCTAACTTTTGATGGTATTGCTGTTAGTTTTTTCTTGCTTTCTGTCATCCATGGTTTTTCTATATTACGGAAAAAGGTTTTCCATGGTAAGTTGGTACTCCCTGCCATCTATTTTTGAACTATGACATTTTATTAAATATTTTCAAACGACTCTCACTAGATGGCGTTACTTGTATCATTGACACTTGTTCTGCAGTATGATCAACCGATTGTTAACCATGTTAGTTTGTAGAAAAATTTATTTTGATGTGTTTAGCGATGTTTGTAGATAATTAATACCACTTGAAATAACAACTGAACAAGAAAATGTTTTTCTAGTTCGGTCATTTGGTGTGTACAAGTGTTTAACTCTTTTAATACTTAATATCTACACAAGGATAATAAATAAGCCTTGATAAACCACCTACGTATGTTTACATAGCTACAATGTTTTTGAAGTTATACTTCTTATGACGAGTTAGGGAAAAATTATGAGAGTAAATTTGCACGCGCACACCGCCACAGAAATGGACACCTTCAAGTTAGCTAGTTAAGATTTTAGTCTTTTCTATTATTAACGTGCCAACATTCATGTACAGTTTTCTGGTAACTGGTTCTTCACAAGCGAAGCGAGGGCAGTTTCTAGTTTATAATATTAGTATATATACACTACGTATAAAATTATCTTTGCCTGTTGCCTTCTGCAGTTAGATGTGCACACGTCGATCGAGTTGTTATGACGCGCGCAGCCGCCTGTGTCTCGTCGTTCATTGAACTACGTATCTAATACATATAAGTCCTTATTTACGTGGTGATATTTTCTTGATCATTGTAGCTGGAGCAACGAGTGCAACATTCGATATATGTAGCGCAGTAATTGACTTTGATCGTGTGGCCGTGACAGGGTGTGTGTGACAGGTGTGGTCTATTGGTTAGTGAACCTGACAGGTACATCGAAGGTGGTGAGTTCGATTTCCAGCTTCGACGGTGGTCAAATGTCAAACTTTTCTCTGATGAGCAGGAATGTTTGTTCGCTGTGTCTGATCAGTTCAATTGTTTGATCACCATTAATACTTAGTTTGGGGTCAGATGGCCGTGTGTGAGTTGTCTAAAGATATTTTATTATAATTTATGTAATGTAAATAACAATGCCTGTTACTTGACGAGAAATATTTGTGTCTACTTTGACTACTTTGGTCACTAATTAGACTTGACTATTAGTCGTATATTGCTTGTATAATTATAATTACCAAATTCATTGTTCAACGAAGAAAACAATTCTATCAATAGTGTTTATATAAAAACAGGTTTGTAAAAAAACTTAAAAGAATACGAAAGACCAAGGCCTTGAAACAAATTCCTTTTCTCCTAGCTTTAACACGCTAGTTCAAAAATGTATAGAAATGACATTTGGGGCAAAAAATATGGCGTCGGTTTTTTCACAAAAAACGTCATTCCCATACATTTTTGAATTAGCGTTTGGTGTGAGGGATAAGAGAAAATACATTTGTTTAGCGGTGCAAATGTAACAATACATGTTTTTATGACAATGTAAACAATATATTGCTACAATACAACTTTCAGGAACAATAAATAAACTAGGATTGTGTGAATGTGTCTTTAGGCTCGTATATAAAAGCAGTATAACTAATCTAATTCATTTCTGTTACTTTAGTGTGACGATTGAGTCATAATTCAACGTGTTCTACGATTAAAAAACACAATTTGAAATTCTGCTAATATTCCCTAAGTAAAATGAACAATAAATTGCATAACAAGGACGTTACCCCAAGTGTTGTTAATTGACTTCTTTGAATAATTTTAACTTTCAGTTATCAGCTTTTCACGTTGTATATGTCAATTATTACCTAACTGGGTGGTTCTGTAGCTTACTTGGCTTGCTACGATGTGAGGGAGTCCCAGATACGATTCCTGAACTGGTCAGGTATCGATAGAGAGTGTGTTGAAGCGGTGTAAATATAAAAATGTATTAAAATTAAATGTTTTAACGAATATTATTTTCATTCATTTGATACATACGCTTTTTCTTTAATACATAGAGAAATATTTTATACAATTGAGTATGCCTCTCAACCTACTACTTTTGACAAGTTTTAGTACTTGAAACTATTATTTCACTTTATTTTTAGGAAAATCCGATCGTTACTGTGTGCCAAGGACAATTAAAAGGTGTCTTGAAAATTCTTATCAATGGCTCATAAAGCCAAAAAACTCGTTATGGTTTTCATCCACGGTGGCGCCAATAAATGGGAATCAAGGAACGTACTCGCCATCGTACTCGCCAGATTTCTTATTGCAACACGATATAGTATTTGTAACATTAAATTATAGATTAGAAGCATTGGGATTTATTGGTTTAGACATTCCTAAAGTTCCCGGAAATGCTGGTATGAAAGATCAAGTTGCTGCACTTCGCTGTATTCAAAGGAAAATAGTTAATTTTGTTGGCGATTCTAATCTCGTAACTATTTTCGGAGAACGTTCCGGCGCACGATCTGTGACCTACCATTTATTATCGCCATTGTCTAAAGGGTTGTTTCATAGAGCTATAGCTCAAAGTGGTGTCTGCATCGACGACTTTGTGTTGCAAGAACATGCTAAAAAGAGAGCGTTTAGGTTAGGAAGGATTCTTGGAAAGGAGGCGAAAAATACTAAGGAGTTTTTGCGTTTCCTGCGACAAGTCAATCCACTAAACTTGACTAGGGTTACGTATCAAACAATGGCAAGTATTGAGAAGTATCGAGGAATACCCGAATATTTTGTACCAGTTGTAGAAAATAATTTTCACAATAAAGAAGCATTTATAAACGAAAATGCCATTGATATCCTTACTAAAGGAAATGCCAGCAAAGTTCCTTTAATTGTTGGATATAACTCGGCAGAGGGCATACTTTTGATTAACTATCAAATACAGAATCTGGACTTTTACAACAAAAATCCACATTATTATGTACCTCGAACCGCCAAAGCGTGTCATATGGGAAATTGCTAGAATTTGGGAAAAGAATAACAAAATTCTATGTCGGAAACAGAGATATAACCAAAGATGATGTTGAAGCTATTTGTGATATGCAAACTGACGATTATTTTGCGTACCAATGTTATAGATTTACAAACTTGTATGCAGATTTAGATGTGCCCGTATACATGTACAGATTCAATTACGACACAGATTTGAATGTCATGAAAGCTAGAGCGGGATATTTGAAATTGCCTGGAGCTTGTCATCTTGATTCATCTTCTATTTATTCTTACAAGATTCGAATAAAAAAGTATATACAGAACAGAAGAAACTAAGAGAGATATGTAGTGTTTAACGTGACAACAATTTGGGCTGACTTCACTAAGCATGGGTAAGTAAATAAAGGGATACAATGCCAAATGTGCGAGGCTAGGTAGATTATATTATTAGATTTGAACAAATAGGCATCCTTGGCCCTAAAATCTACTATTTCTAAAATATACTACCTAAAATCTACTTCACTAAGCATGGGTAAGTAAATAAAGGGATACAATGCCAAATATGCGAGGCTAGGTAGATTATATAATTAGATTTGAACAAATAGGCATCCTTGGCCCTAAAATCTACTAGATAATTTCAAGAAAATCATTCTTTAGATCCAATTTCATTCTATTTTTCAGACATACAACGCCAAATCCTGAGAATGGAGTAGACTGGACGCCTTACACGAAAGTTGGCAAAGAATATCTAAAGTTAGAAGAAGGAGCCAGTATGGGACATTATGCAGACAGAGAAAGGTTGGAGTTTTGGAATCAGCTGTTTAAAGAAGCAGAACTTCCTAATATTACTTAAACCATTAGACATTTTTCTTATACAATATTGTTTGTATATATAAAAACCAACAAATATCAATTTTCGTCTAAATAATCTACATAGAAATTTTGAAAGGTGTATACTGAAAACCCTGAAGTAATGCTGACTTGCTCCGTTGTTCTGACATAGGTAAATATGGTCTCCAAGCAATCCGCGTTCTGCCCGTGTCGGTGCACGCTGCTGCGGCCCTTGGTAACAGCTTAGGCAGCAGCAAGGTAGCAGCTTAGGACCAATGCTATTCCTAATATCAATAAACGACCTCCCACGAGTACTTGACATTACCAATCATTCGTGTTTAAAGTTGTTAGTCACTGTTATTTACAATAATTAAGAATTCTCTTTCACGTTACTATTGTACTAAATTACTCGAAAATCAATGTGCAATCAGCAGTGGGCGGTAGTATACATATTTGTTGCTCGAAGTAGATTGTGTTTATGACTACTACACGTACAATAAAATAACGTATGAGGCTATAGCGTTTTATTTAAACGAGTGAACAAATGAGTTACATTAAAAAGAAAAATTATGAAACTGGCTTGAAAAATGAGGCTATCTCTGATATGCTTTATGCCGTTCAAACGGCTAGTCTAGACTACGCTACACAGCTAGGCTAGACTACGCTACACAACTAGGCAAGACTACGCTGCACAGCTAGGCTAGACTGCGCTACACAACTAGGCAAGCCTACGCTGAACAGCTAGGCTAGACTACGCTACACAACTAGGCAAGACTACGCTGCACAGCTAGGCTAGACGTCACAGCATATCTTTATATGTATGTAACTGCTTCAGCTGTGCTCGTCTCCAGTCTTCGTTGCATACTACTGTTCTTGTATAACTCTTCTAAGTGTACAAAAAATAGCTTATAATAAATAAATGCAATAGTTTTATGAAACATAATTTGTCATTATAATCTATCAATTCAGAAATTTCCTTTACTGTATTACGCATGACAAGTGTTCTTCTTTGCATAGCTTATAAATAAAAAGTTATTCAAATATGAACATTATTGTTTTCTCATTATTATTCAGATTATAAGATATTCTTCAGTCATTGTCATAAATAAGGCGTTTACAAGAATTTGTTATCAGTCTTACAGTATTGGAGCGCAATAATAGACGTTAATATGGTCCAACATTCGTGTGTGTTGGTGTGTTTCATACTGAGCATAATATGTTGTAGTATAGCCCAAGCAAATGGAGGAAAATTTGTGGTAAGTTGTTTTTTTTATGCTAATAGCTGGCAAATGAACAGACAAGTCATGTGATCACCGATGTCCATGAACATCAGAATAATATAACGGATCACCGACATGTTATTTATTTATTTATTTATTTAAATAATAATAAATAAATAAATAAATTAAATAAATAAATAAATTATTAGCTAACAAAGAAGAGGCTCTGGCTCTCAAGCTCCTAGCTCAATAGCGTAATTATAGGGTGGCAGGACTGGAAAAATTACACGGCCTAAAGAGGTCACCAGCCTGAGAGGTCGACAAACATTTTCTACATAGTTTAGTGAAAAATACATGATTAGTTAAGAACTTAGTTAAAATCAATAAAGTTAATAAAAATTACTAATATCGCGTTAATATCCAAGACATTTTTTGCCTCTAACGGTCACTCATCCTACACCTGACCTGACCTACACCGTACAATTGTTGTGGCGTATATCACATTAGAATCGACACTAGACACGGGGCTATGAATGCTTTATTTATTTTTATTCTTTATGTATTTGCTTCAAGAATATTCGCATGGTGTTGATTATTTTTTATTTATATCACGATGTCATTTCACAAACTAATAAAATAAACATAAAAAAGGAATAAGTGAACACAAGCACTTATTAATCAGTTTTAGCACTTACATGTTTCGATAATCGGGAAATTAAAAAAATATTTTTATTCATTTTCAGAATAATCCTATTGTCACTGTATCCCAAGGCCAATTAAGAGGTGCCTTGAAAACTCTTATCAACGGCGACCAGTACTATAGCTTCAAAGGCATCCCTTATGCCCAGCCTCCAATTGGAGACTTGAGATTTATGGTGAGATAAATATTTGAATATTAATAGCGACACTGTGATCAGTGTTAATTTCTTTAATTTTACAGTAATTGTACATGACAATTTAGTACTTAAATAAAATATTATCTTGAAAATTTCAGGCCCCTCGCCCACCTATTCCTTGGAAAGGCGTGCGTGATGCTATCGAACACGGTCCAGTATGTCCACAATTCGATCGAGTTTACCAAAAAATTATACCAGGAAGTGAAGATTGTCTTTTCGTTAACGTTTATTCGAAGAACTTATGCTCTGATGCAAAAAAACCGGTTATGGTCTTCATCCATGGTGGGTCCAATGAATATGGATCTGGCAACTATAAATTGTACCCACCAGATTTCCTTTTACAACACGATGTAGTATTGGTAACGATGAATTATAGGCTGGAAGTATTAGGATTTCTTTGTTTAGATACAGCTGAAGTTCCCGGAAATGCTGCTATGAAAGACCAAGTTGCAGCCTTTCGCTGGATTCAAACGAATATAGCCAAGTTTGGTGGTGATCCTAATCGCATAACTATTTTTGGAGAGAGTTCTGGTGCAGGGTCAGTCACATACCATCTGTTATCCCCGATGTCCAAAGGATTGTTCCATGGTGTGATAGCTGAAAGCGGTGTTTGTATCGCAGATTGGCAATTGCAAGAAAAGCCCGTAGAAAGAGCGTTTAGGTTAGCAAAGTCTCTCGGAAAAGACGCGAAAACTACTGATGAGCTTTTACAATTCTTACGGCAAGTGAAGCCATTAGATCTAACTAACGTTACGTACCAATCAATGACTGAAATCGAGAGACGTCGAGAAGAAACCGAATATTTTGTGCCTGTAGTAGAAAAGAAATTTCCCAATCAAGAAGCATTTATAACTAAAAAAGCAATTGACCTCCTAACCCAAGGAAAAGTGAACAAAGTTCCACTGATGCTTGGGTATAACTCAGCAGAAGGCATACTTGATATTGATGAACAACTACAAAGATTGGACTATAATAACAAAAATCCATCCTACTTCATACCAAGAACGCTCGCTGAGGCAGTGTCTCCAGCAAAGTTGATAGAATTTGGTGATAGAGTCAAAAAATTCTATATTGGAAATAGAGATATAACCAAAGACGATCTTCAAGTTATTGTTAATTTGCAAACTGATATCACTTTTGCTTACCCAATTCATAGATTCGCAAATATATATGCAAATTTCAACGTACCCGTGTACATGTACAGATTTAATTACGACACAGATTTGAATGCCCTGAAAGTATTCGTAGGATATCCGAATTTGCCTGGCGCATGTCATGCTGATGAAATCTTTTATTTATTCTTACAAGATTTGAACAGAAAGGCGTATACTGAACAGAAGTATTTAAGAGAGTTAGTCTTTAACGTTACCAAGATTTGGACAGATTTCGCCATACATGGGTAAGAACATAGTTTTAATTTTACTAGGTTCCCCGCCCGTGTGGTATGGGTGGGTCCTATTTTGGGATAGGTTGATTCTAATTTCTCACCAATTATTATCATATTCCAAACCTTAAACCTTTCTCGGGAGTAGCAAACGGTGTTGCAAACCGCATAAATATATGATCAGTATATTTTTAATTTATCGCGAAGAGACAGACGCGGTAAGTTAACTTTTTTTTTATAATATGTAGTGATTAACAGTGCATTGTCAATTTTATACCAAGTAGCTAGTATTCCTGTCTGGGGAACTGGAGGTTTTAGTACATACGCACAGTTGGGGTAGATATTTGTGATTGATAAATATTTGTTCTTGGGTAACATTTAAGTTTTCATGCTATTCGTGTCACAGGGAATCCTAATCTTCCTAACATGATCCCCGACCCGGCTATGCTTGAAGCTTAAAAGGGACAACACTATTTTAACAAAATTAAGTTACGTCAAAGACGCCTAAACAAATAATATATTTAACTTTCCTAAACCATTATTTGCTATATTTTTGAAAAGTTTGTGAAATTTAACTAAAACGTTCACAATATTACTGTTTGGAGGCCATATCAGTGATTTATTCAAATTAAATTACAGTGTGATGATTTATTTTGGGCCACATAAAAATTTGACACGGGCCTCAGATTGTTTGATTACGCCACTATATACTCATATAATTATGAAACTAGGAATTCACTAATAATTACGTATCTTCGTAGTTTTATGTATGTAGTATACTAATTTATTTTTCTATTATTTGCTTGACAGCGTGAATATGGTCTTTGGTAGAAAATTCCTTTTAATATATCCCGTATAAAAATAAATTGTTTACTTATACCAGTATCATACTAAGCTATTACTCATAATAATAATTATAAATAATATATTTAAAACAAACCTTTTAGTTTAAGAATTAATTATTTGATTAATATTTCGTCAATATGCCACTAGGGTCCGACTGCTGCTTCGTCCGCGTGGTATGTTTATAAAAAGTAGTCTATATGTTATTCCTGACTATAATTTATTCCTGTGCCAAATTTCATTCTTATTCGTTCAGTTGTTTGTGTGTGACGGAGTTACAAACATCCAACCATCCATCCTCTCAAACTTTC
>DWJZ01010424.1:0-10125 GCA_018249125.1 Asbolis capucinus
AAGGTCCGGCGACTGTGCAGGCCATTCTAGGAGCCCTATCAAATTTTCACGAAACCACGACATCGTGTGAGCTGATTTATGGCATGGCGCGTTTTCTTGCTGATATTTTATTCTTTTCATATTTGTGTCACCAAAAAGTAAGGAAAACGAAGGCAATATAGCTGATTCTAAAATATTCGTGTATTTTGTAGAGACCAGTCAGACTTCCCACACAAACATTTCGCCGACTCCTGCATCGGACACGTAGCCCCAGATCATCACGCTGCCTCGGCCGTGTTTAACAGTAGAGACCACACACTCCGGCTTAAATTCTTCCCTTTCAATCCCAATTCAGTTCCCTTTAATAGTTTTTGACTGAAGGTATAACAAACACCCATCCACCCATCCAGCAATCCATCCATCTATCGATCCATCCATCCTCGCAAATTTTCGAATTTACAATATCAGTAGGATTTATAGAAGTAACCAACGTAATCGTAACACATTTTCAATTCAGATACACAAGAAATGATAATAATTGAAAGCAATTTGAGATGTTCCCGTTGATACAGCAGGAAGCTCGTAGGGCGGGTGCCGTGCGGTGTACGAATCAATCATCCGTGACAGTTCGCTCATAATGAAAAGCTTTGTTGTGTTGTATTGTGTTCTGTTGCTTGTGATACGATACTACTGAGTTATTATGTTGTGTTATACATACGTGTATTACATATTGTATTCTACTAATGTTGTATGTTTTGTGAATATGTTTTAATGACCAAGGCATACGCACTCTCTTAGGTTAAATTTGGCGGTATATTTTGTAGTAATACTGTGCTAAGACTTGATCCTAAGGTTTCAGATTCTTTTCAGCGGAGCTTTATGGCAAATTTATGCGTTCCAATTGTACTATCGGAAGAATATTATAAATATTAATGTTTGTGATGATGTTTGGATGTTTGTCTTTCCTTCACGCGCTCACCATTAAATGGATTAAGATGAAATTTGGCCTACGTATGTACATCCAGGGAATGAACAATGGATACATTTTATCCCGGTTGTAAGTTCTCCTGGGGTACATGTCTATATTAATATTATAAAGCTGAAGAGTTTGTTCATATGTTTGTTTGTTTGAACGCGTTAACCTCAGGAACTACCGGTCCGATTTGAAAAATTCTTTCCTTTTTTATATAGCCCATTTATCAAGGAGGGCTATAGGCTATATGTCATAACACCGAGACAAGTAGGAGCGAATCACCAATGAAGAATGTTTATAAATCGGAGGTGTTTTTTTCTATTGAGAGCTTCCGCTGCGTGCGCTGTGTAAACGGCTTAAGCTTCGTACAAAATCATGTATGACAGAAACGAAGTCGCGGATTAGCCCAAAGTAACTATTCCACGCGAATGAAGTCACGGGCGGAAGCTAGTGTACATATAAAGCAGGCGAAGTCGCAGACAACTTTTTGTAAATATTCGTGTCCATCTCCCACTCAGATCGATCCTTTAATTAGGTTTCAAAATAAACAAATATGCATATCTACAGTCGAGTACGTTTTCGTCGTCGCCTTGACCTCTAACATAAATTACATTGCAATTAATACAGCCGGCAACGTTCCAAAAATCCCCGCTGTACTCGCTGTCGTTCCGCAACTTGAAAATTTTACAGATTGTGAAATTTATTCATCCGCAGTGCCGATGTAACTCCGGAATATGCTGCTGGTTCAGTTTGGCTTGGTCGGCTTTTAATGGTTCCCGTACTAGAAATAACGTATTTCTGATTGATAGGTTCAATTTTAATATATTGGACGCGAAAAGTAATAATTTTTATGCATATAAAACTGCATAATAACCTGTACGAAGACGTAGAATAGAAAAAACAAAATGATTTCATTCTATAAATAAGTGCTTGGCCACAATACATAAAATTTACGTTGTAAAAGAATGTAAAGCTTGCCACATGAAAATAATAAATTAAAATTTATGTATCCTATTAATATTAGAAATGCGAAAGTTTATAAGGATAGATGGATGCTTGTTACAGTAGTAAATTACTGTACAGATCTGGATGAAGTTTGGCACAGGGATAGGGAATAATCTTAAGTAAGGCTATTTTTTAAAAACTTACCTACCACGCGGACGAAGCCGCACCAGCAGAAACTAGTAATTCATAAACCCACACTCAGAGTAACACTTAATTCCGAGGAACTCGCTCGTGCTATGCTAATTATGTGCAATAACAAACAGTAAAGTGATTCGACTCGCAGGAACCGCCAACAATGCTGAGACGTGCATTGATGTACGAGCGGCGAGCGCGGCGTGGCGGGGCCCCGGCGCTGTGCGACGTTGATACCAGAACTCATTTAGATGGTTTGTGTGCACTAGATGATTGATTTTAGTATTCTGTTGTTTTATTAAAATTAAAGCGGTGCGTCTTTCCGATGCGTCAATGTTGAACGCGAAATTTGTGATTGTCGTGGGTCTCGTGATAATAGAATACCCTTATGGGAAATGTTTGCACTTTTAATAATGTCACATACATACGTTTTGAATACATAACCTCCTTTTTTTTGAAATCTAATAAAAATCTGCTAAAAATCTCTGAAACAAATGAATCTTGATTATTTCGTATCTTGTTTCATGTATACAAATTTTCCTTGTTTTACTGTTAGGGCAGCTGCATATAGCAATTATTACTTTTATACATAATAAATATATAAAATAAATAAATATCTTTGGACAACTCACACACGGCCATCTGAGCCCAAACTCAGCGTTAGGTTGTACTGTAGTGATCAGATAACTGATAAACATACATATATAGTTTTAAATAAATACTTATATAGATATTCACCTGCTTATCACAGAAAAGCTTGACCTGGGTGGGAATCGAACCCACGATCTTCGGTGTAGCAGTCAGGTTCACTAACCACTACGCAAACCGACCTGTCAAATATTAATAATTATTATTAATTTTATACATTTTGTTATGTAAGGCTTCATGTGGTTTTCGTGAAGTACGTTTTACACCGTTCTAACTCCATTAACGAGTCAAGGCTCAAGTCACAGGTCGATTGTTGTATTTATAAAACATATATAATTCCGTGTATTATTTTGTTATATATTGAAACGGCAGTAATCATTGGTTATTCAGTTGCACTGTTTAGTTAACAGGATCTATGTGGTTGTGTAATGTTTTACACTGTTCACAACTCAATTGATGTACAAGTTCACGGGGTACTATACTACAAACAGACACATGGTTTTCAAAGGCCAACGTCTTCTTAGGATCCTTCCATCCTCATTAGGAGACGGGGTGGCTATTTCCCGAGCAGCAACCGGAAGTCCGGCTCCGAGGCTGGTCCATGTCTCCCGGAAGCTGTATCCTTTTTCTTTCCTCGTCCTCTCATTCGCCCACTTTGCGATGCGGAAACTGAGGGCCCTTTCTGTAGCTTTTGAAGACGAACTTAATTTGGAGTTGAGAGGCGATTGACCTGATCGATTTATTTAATACAATTTGACTGAAATCCACCAAATACCAGACCGTCGTGTCTAAAATTCACTATAAAAATAAATTCTACGTAGGTACATACTAAAAGGAAAATATTCCTAGATACATTTTTCAGTAGTGAGCAATTTACAAAGCAAGTCCCGTGTCTCAATTGACCAGCTTTCTTATACCTGCCAATACAAAGATGACTCACAAACAAGATCACACTCCTTAAATCTGTTTAGGATGTCTAAATTGAGCCATAAATACATATATACTGGTATTATGGATTTGTTGTAGTGAGGTACTCGGTGTAATATTATTCTTTAAGAGAGAAACCTCCAGCACATCTTACAGCTACAAATTCCCGCCACGTTCTGCCTCCTCTCGCCATATTTCAAACGCGGTGCACCAATAAAAATACGGGGAAGACTTGTCACAATCCACAAGAGATGGAGTATAACGTCATAAAGAATTTTTGATAGATAATGTTTGTTTTCTATTATTATTTTAATAACAAAATAACGTTTGTTATGTCAAAATTACCGCAACAATTTAGACCATTGCACGGAAATGGACTGGACCTACTATTGGCCTGCTATTGGCTTTGGGCGTTATAAAAACGCTCGTCCGTTAGGTTGGCTACTTCTCCATCTATGGTTTTATGGCCATTTTGGCAGCAAAGTTATGCTTATGCCATACATACATATATGGCCCTTCGACGCGATGTAATGTTGTTTATGTACGGACACTCTCGGCTATAATCACGTACCATCACGTGACGTGGACGGGTCACACTAAACAATCGTTAAATAGAAGATCGCTTCAGCTAGTATGTTGGGTGCTGGTCTAGCGCGCCGGTGGCCTCGTCTCGTTGCATCCACTTGAACACGCGCGCCCTTCACTGTTGTTTGATTGGAAACACTCCGCCGAGGACGCTCCCCAATGAGCTGCTGAGATTACGCTTCTTAAGCCCTGCGCGACCAATGGAAGTTTCTTTATGACGACGCGACGACGACACGACAACGATACTGCATTGACTGTCGTTGTCTGTTTCCAGCGTCAGTTTATTACTTTCTATAATTTTTCATTTTTCTATCCTGAAGGACAACGATGGTGCCTTCAGTATTACTGATATCCATGGGAAATAATAATCACTTACCATCGCGGCACTCATGCTTTTTTAGTTATAAAAACTTCATAGTATTTTGGGCCAGCTGATGGAGGTAAGTAGAGATCGGCGCCCATACATATTTAAAACAATGAGGGCGTCGCCTATACGATAATGGCTGACATGACTTCTTTAAGCTCCTTATATCTTAGCATAATGGGAATAACAAAGATGACAATTTCTTTACGTTGAGCTCTTTTCGAGAAATAATTACACAAAACAATCGAAATTTTGACAGCTTGCATTGATTTGGAATACAGGATCTAAAATACTTTCTACAGTCGAAACATCCTGACATGGTTGTTTCCACCAATAACGCCCTCGCGTGCGCGCTATCAGATGGACAAGCGCAATTTATTCAGTGCAATGTCTGTTACACGTCAGTTTTACTTTCAGAGATAAGTTCAAGATCTTGTTATCTTTATGACGTTAGATTGAGCCTCTGCGACTGATTGGGATCAGCAACGCTTAGCCGTCTGCCGAGGATTAATACAAGTGGAGATCATCAGAAAACATCAAAGGTTTTTATGGAATATGACTAACAAAAATCAGTCCATTTAGGTCTACTGTGTTGGTCTCAGCGGTCTAGTGTTTCAGATGGTGTATAATATGTGAATGTTCCTGAAAATTGAGAAACAGCGTCTACTGAGTCTTTTGCTTTTTTGCCGTTTTATGCTTGAATTCAAAGCTGACTTCACTTCTTTCAGCTACTGATGGATCATACCGAGATATAATATTAATAGTAGGAACGAGCATGATGAAGAAAAGCAGAACTGCATCGAAAATATAATGTATTGGAATTTAAAAACTATCCCGCATATAGCTTCGTCATATTCTGATACAACCAGCAACGAATCGAATCCATAAATAGCATGGCATATCGCAATGAACTCGGACACACAATTGTACAACCACTCACTCATGTAATTGACTTATAGATCAATGTCTCGCTGGATTTATAGAGGACTGGCGTAGAGTTGAAAGCTGTTTTAACATTAATTACAGTATTCGATTGTTTGAAACATTGCGCCCTAGGAAATGGATAACAGGATAACTCTTAAATATACACGGATAGGAAGATTATTCAAAGCAATAGTCGTTATTTTCGAAGCATTCTTTAATTCCGTTTTGTGTATAGTTACGAAAATTATATCGACAATGGGAAACGGTAAGGGCGTAACTCATTAGAGCAACGCATAAGAGTTCGCTCTTATGCGTCGTCTATATAATTATAGAAATTCGTTGAGGTTTAACACCATTGTTCCGTATTGTTGTACTAAGGAATAATTAGGCCCAGCAACCAAAAAAATCCATTAATGATGTACATTGTTTATCTATAAGTTGGACGGTTTTCTTATCCGACTGCCCGCCATAGAGTGCGCTTATAACGGTACCAGAGAGTAGAACTATAACCGCCGTCGCGTACGCAACATCTCGAAAATTCTCAACCCAATAAGCTAGTCTAACAGTCGCAAGTTCCCTGTGTTGTGCAAATCAATATTCCATATCCGTACCAAGACAAGAAGGATTCGGGAACTCGCACCGTGGATCATCCACCTGCCTGTAGTTGCCCCAAAGACTCCCGGGAGACGGCGAGACTATCAACGCTGTGTCAGTGTAAAAAGAAATACAGTCAACTTTATGATCTACCACAACAGCCACTCATCATAATAGTAAATTAATGCTTCTTGTTGTCCTCTCGATATCTCTATCCAGGGTCAACCATAGCCAAGCGAAGAGACAACTCGACGTTTCACCACAGATTAAAACCATACATTTCGGCAGAGACCATAAAAGTAGGTCGCGACCGAGGATGTGACAAATAATGCCCTGGATCGTTCCACTGCCAATTTGTCTTCCAGAGTAGTTGGAAACAGTACTAACGACCCTTGAATTTGTGACTATATTGAGGAATATTCGCAGACTGTGGCTAGGTGGCTAATCTGCCCATTTAAGTTCTTGAATGATAAAAGTCATGGTAAAAGTAAAGGTCATAAATGCAGTAAATAAGACTAAAATTGGTTTGTCAAGTATGTTCCAAGAAATGATTGCGTACCAAAGGCTAAGTATTCTTTTCAGACGAGTCATACGAAAGTTGACGTCACAATTCACAATGCTGTCTAATCTAATGCTGACAAGGTGACATGACTTGTTGGAATTCTTGGAGCCGGAAGCAATATAGACGTATCCTTGTAGAGACTGCTAGAGACACAAAAAAACTTGAACGTTTCATTACCTAAAGAATTTTATAAATAATATTACACAGAACACAAAGGAAACAGGAACATTTGATATCTTCACATTCCAAATATTTTATAAGGGAAATAGTTACTAAGGACGCCATTAGGATGTTCGTCTATTCCTTTGTACCAATATTTGTTCATTTTCTTGGTTTCGATATCACAAATTAATGTAAATTCACCTCCTTTCATGTCAGTTGATGATATTTTTGTATATTTTGATATAGTTCCAATATCTGAAATAATGTTATTGAAGAAGCTTAAGAAGTTCGAAAATACTTCACTTATTTCGTACACGTGTAACATTTTTCACGTTTACTCGCAATACACGGTAATTGCTTCGGACAGTGAAAATAAATTGGTGTGTGGGAAATGGGCGAAAGTTGCTTATTGTTTTATTTTTCTCCAGGTTTTGGTGTATTTGGTAAAAAGAGTAATTTTCAACATATTGCGTATATTGTATTTACTTTTTGCTTCGTCAATAGCTATATTACTCTGGCAGGTTTGTGGTAGGGCTATCTATGTTGTATAATGAATGCAAGTTGTATGTATTAATGATGAGTATTGTTTCTTTCATGTTCTCGCGTCTACGTTTAACGACTAGTAGTGCTCTAGGAGTTACATTGGGAGTTCTCAGAAGTTTGTTTGGCTGTTTCTTTTCATTAATATAGCACTTTTTAGAGTGGTAGATAAAGAAAATGTTAACGTTCATAAGTGAATAAATGAGTTTTGATTTTGTCAATTTTTGGGCCAACTATGCATTCATCATGCCTTTGGTGCATGTCACCATGTTCATTTGGATTTTGTCAGCTTTAATCATAAAACTATAATGCAGTAAACTTGATAAAGATAAGGAAGACCAAGTAAACAATTTTTGGTGCTCATAACCCGCAGTGAATTATTTCGATGCCGGCAAATCCCAAGTGTTTCTTGCAAATAAAAATATATATACCTCTCGAGGCGCACTGTGTCCCTAACAGAAAGTGGCAATGAATCTCAATGAAGAAGCTTTACCACGTTAATACATTTCGTTCGCTCGCAGGCTGCGTCTGTGACGTCACTGACCCACTGCCCCGCCCTGTCACATACACAAACCACACTCACCTGTAACTGGGATTTATGTTTACTTAGTGTATATTTTTGGACCCTGCAATTATTATTATTTGCAATATTAGATTTAGTGTATGTGAGATTAAAGAATACTTTTGAATGCGATTTTTGGAATTGAAGCCTTCTATATTGGTTCTTTGAAGAGCACGTGTCCCACTGTAATTAAAGAAGTTCACTCCATTACGCAATACAGATTGGTCTTGCCACTTGAAGCCCTCCGAGAATGTTTAATCATTGATATTTTATGATACAGGTACCGACTTTTTTTCTTGATTCGTTTCCTTGATTCTGCCAATCAGTTACAATCTGCATAAGGTTCTGGATTTTGAGCACCTGTTGTGACTCTTTAAAAACTAGGTCTGTTGGTCTGCTGCAAGGCTGCTCAACCCCAGGTTCGCGGGCGCGAATGTTGCCCGCGATTGGATATGAAATGGCCCGCGCAAGTACTTTTTTTAGAACTTTTTTATTACTTAAGTCCTGAGAGTAATTAACTTGGGATTAATAGTGGCCCGCAGTAAATTTATTACCTCTCAGTTGGCCCGACTGTCAAAAAGGTTGAGCATACTTGGTCCAGTGTTTAGTGAACCTGACTACTTGGAAGGGAGGTTGTAGGTTCGATCCCCACCCACAACAAAATTTTCTGTGATAAGCAAGAATGTTTGTTGTGTCTAAGTGTATAAAAAATATTTATGTAAGAGTGTAGGTATATATATATATATATTTATTTATATGTTTATCAGTTATCTGATAACTCTTGTACAAGTAAATATGCTTAGTTTGGGATCAGATGGCCGTGTGTGAGTTGTCCTGAAATATTTATTATTATTTGTAACTTTTCTCAAATCCTATGGTTCATGGCTGGTGGGGCCCGAAGACAGTGGATCAATACCATTTGCCAATAAGCCATATATTGAAATCGAACAAGATATCGTGACGAAACTTCATCCATAACTCCCACAGTAACTAACTTACCCCAATAACTCAACTCGGTAATTATGAAGAACTATTGGCGCTATCAGATCTACGGGTATATCCGTCGTAACGTAATATCCGTAATTAAGGTGTATACCTGGCGAGGAGCCAACAACAGGGCTCGCTTGATGAAATTGGGCTGTGTACACTGGCCGGGGAAAGTTGCCGCGCTCGGGCCGCGGGTGACCCGTTTCCATTGTACGGCGTTGTCGAGACGTGTACTCGCAGTAACGAATGAGTTCCGTCTTTGACGGGCGTTGTTTTAATTTTGTTGCGGAATTGAGATTTTGTGTGTTCTGGCGTTGAAGGTGTATGTTACCTAAATCAAGTTGGTAAGGATTTGGCCTGAGAAGCGAAGGGTTTCGAATTGCAGACATTAATAAAATGCCACTCAATGCCACTCGCGACCCCCCTCGTAACGTTCCTATGTTCTCGATTGAATTAATATTTAAACAAAAAAAGACGGAATCGATAAATCCATTTAATATTCGAATTTAGCAATGTCGTGTCATATTGTAACATTTTGAAAGCACAGGCAACATCCATCTTGAAACAAAAACAGTTTAGGACTATACGCCACCAATATTGATTGAACCTATTGGATTTCATTATAACATATTTCCCTAGGTGGCGGTGTTAGTATGAGTATACACATGGATTTTGATGGTTTTTTTTTTTACATTTTTAAGTTAATGTCATTATCTCATCTGATGGTAAGCGGAGATGTGGTCTTAAATACACAGCACTAATTTATTATCATTAATTGTTATGTATATTAATAATAATAAACACAACAGTAGTTAGAACGCCAGAATTATGTACAATGCGAACGGGATCTAAATCAAACTTCGTCGTAATATTCAATTTAAAAGGACGAATACTTATTAAATAAAATTCGCTTTTCCAAGATATTTCTGTCGTCTGGGAAACAGGCTAAAAGATTTTGATTACAAAATTTCACTGTTGAGGACGCGACGCCCATTCTGAGGGAAAATCAAATTGAGAACGATGTTTTGACCTGTAGTACACTGACAGCCTTCGTTGTCGCGCTCTCAATTGGTTACTTCTATATTTTATATATTTTTTTAATTCAAATATATTTTATTTTGGTGACGTGGTAGGTTCATTAAAATCCCTTAATCACTAATAACATAATATTCCTTATATGT
>DWJZ01010425.1:0-10124 GCA_018249125.1 Asbolis capucinus
TGAAGTAAGTTTTAAATAAAGAGACCATCTACACAAATCAGCGTATTCCTATCCCCAACCCTCTGCCGTAACAATATTCATAGAACTGTGCGTGTATCTTGGAGCTGATGGAGAGAAGGAAGAGTAATCTTAACATAATTAAGAGATTCTTATGGTATCTCCTGCATGGTACGTGCGCTACTCTTCGGTTTGGCAGTATTTGAACTCACTTTGTGTAAAGGAACTGTCTCCAATGCATAAACGGAAAAAGATATGTTTTGAAAGTATCTGCGACGGAAAATGTTTACCTGAAAGAGCTCCCCGTTGGAGATGAAGCCATCGTTGTCCATGTCGTAGATGCGAAAGGCGAAGCGTAATTTGGACAGCTTGTCACCCTTCACGCTGAACTGAGATACTCCCTGGATAAACTCCTTGAAGTCAACCTGAAAAACCAAATAAAATTCCAAATTACAGATATTCATTTTTTAAATATTTTATTTAGCCATTAGCCACTACTACAAGCCATTACTTTAATACTAATTAACATCATTAAAAATAAAAACAATGAATAAATCTGTAACTGAATGCTGTCTATAAATGTAAAATATTTGAGAGAACTATTATTGGGTTTACCCAAAACAGAGATTTAGGATATTTTTTGTCATTTCATCTATTTACAGTTTGCCTTTGCTGCCTGTGCGCTAATCCCAGAAGCGGACGATCGATTTGAATACGGCAAATCAGTAACGTTTGTACTAAGCTTGGATTACATTTAGTAGTTTGTTTTATTAAACCTGTTCACCCATAAAAATAATACGTCAATTGAAAGGATCCCATCTACGGCACGTATTTATACCGAAACGACGCGACGGCAGTCACTATAACATAATGTGATGAAAAATCAACACCCCACATATAAAGTAAACGTGATAAAGCATTCAAAAACCTTTTATTGGTAGTGTCACTAAATGCTTAAAATCACACACAAAAACTAAATAATAAATCAGATGTTGGTATGTTATTTTAAACAACGCCTAACAATAGCAACGTTCAGTAACATTCAAACGACTGCACACTTGGCGTTCGTCCACGGCAACATTTATGAGACGTACATTTTCTGACATGTACGTGGAGTTTCCCCCGTTTTGTTTTCTTAATAATAGTCCAACTAAATAATTTATACCTTAAGCCCTAATTCATAAATAGTGCAAGTGCAGTACTGAAGCGATCGCAGTGACCTGCTGCGAGCATCTATAATCTTCTAAGTTATGTGCGCATTACACTTGCTTCTGTGAAGGAAACATAGTGTAGGTTTCCTACATTACTGAAAGTTAACCATGTTCTCGAAGAGATATAAGGTCAGGTATGAGAAATGGATAAGAGACAAGAAAACTGATATGGGCTGCAACGAAGAAAATGATTATGAATACAGAAACATACCTCGCCGTTTCCATCAGCGTCGAATATATCGATGACACGTTGCACCAAGGGGTTCTGCTGTAGTTCCGGTAGGGACATGAACTCGTCGATGGACAGCGCACCAGAGTTGTCCAAGTCCAACTTGCGGAACCGCTTGCCCAGCCGCCGAATTTCATCCGCATCGACTGCCCCATCATAACAATAACCATATTGTCTATTGGACGGACGGACGGCAAACACGATGGATTGGATTTGTTTCACGGCTATACTAATGTTAGAATCGTAGTCTTAGACGAAACTAAGACTGGATTGGCCAGAGTTCTCACATAAAGAAATCAGAAGTTTTGAGCGCAATCAAAGTGTGGCCCTTCATGACCTTATGAATTACACATCATTACTAAGATTTATTCACAATTTACAAGTAAATTTGAACCAGTATTTGAAAAATCCAATCCATGCATCATTGCCGTTCGTAAGTAGTAAGGTGTCTCATATACAAGGTATACTCTTAATCCGGTAGTAAGTCAAGCTGCCTTACAGTTCATTAATTGTCACGGGCGGTTTGATTCCGCTGACTTAATGACTCATAATAAAAAAAAACAGTCTATTAGAACGTATAATTACTTGGGATACATAATTGTTTCCGAACCATATCCAGTTTCTCTCGAAATGTCCCTGACACGAGTACGTTTATTAAATCACACGTTCTTAGAGTTAACTAAACCATGACGCAAGGTTGCTGCGACCCACAAATATACTCTCAGTTGTTCAAATAGTGATAACGATAATCTGTCTAGTGGTCTGAGAACCAGACCAACTAAATACGACAACATAACCTGCTGTACAATCATTTCCCCCATTTTAACAGCCACAGCATTACAGGGACTCCACATAATTCACCGCGTTATCAATTAAATCTGAATAGAATATGCTGCTCGCATCAAGTCTAGTGAATTACCAATGCGGAGCCCGTCAGCTGTGTCCTGCCGCATACCTAACGTGTTCGACGCAGAGCTATTCACAGCGAGGTGCTAGAAGGCGTGACTACACAATTATTATTTAATTAAGACAGCAATATTTCTGACTGAATCTTCAAGAAATTGAGCGTAATGAAACAGAAATTACTTTGCATTTTTTACATGTGCCACAAATAATTATTTTTTATACCTAACTTACGTACACAATAGAATTGATAATTAGTCCGGAGGGTCGCACGGTGGGCGACGTCGCAAGGTACCTACGAGAGCTATAATTAAACATACAAAGCGATCTACCGGCCGAGTGCAGAGACCGGGGCCCTCCACCACCCCACCTGGGGTGTAGAAGAAGGACCAACACAAATCTAAAAGCCAGGGGAGGTCAGGCGTAATATTGGTTAAAGAAGGCATATAGAGCTGCTAAATGGTTTATTTATCCAATGCCTCCCATATGTGAATTTAGAGGGCCTTAAATTACATTGCGGTAAACTGTAATAATAGATTTTATGGAGAAATTAAAAACGAGATAATTAATAGAAGTTGTAAAATTTCCCAAATACGTAACAGGGCAGATACTTAGGACAGATCAATATGATACATTCCTAAATACATTATAAAACTTTTCATACTTTTCATATTATCAAGGCACAAAATATAATCTTACTCTATTGTTATGGAGTACCTGACCTCCTCCATACGCAAACATTCCTCACACGAATAACAGTAGTCTTGTGTAATGATGGTGCTGCTGAGACCTGTTAGTCATGGTTTGTTGCAATGCAATCAAATGATAACAATACAAAAAATTTACCGACATTACAACTCCACTTTATAATTATCCCCGATACAATGACACCATAAATATAAAAACATATGCCATCTTTTGCCAAACATCTTAGTCTTAAGATACATCATTATAACATGTAATAATACAATTACGCACTACAACATTGTTGACCATGCAGGCTACAATTGGTACATTTAACAATCTCAGCAGCAGGGCACATCACTGGCAAGCCTACAAACTGGTCTACATAACAATCTAACCATCGTAACAAACATTCACAATGTTATATGATGACGCTCTCTAGAGGCGAGTGTGACGCGGATGCACTAGCCAACCAGCCCATGTTCTATGTACATCCAGAACAATTTTTTCTTATAATAAAAAATAATAGAAAGCGAGAAAAAAATACAACACAAAGCAAAACAAAAAAAAGGACAGAAAAACAAAAAGTAATAATAATGTAATGCAAAAAAGACTCTATATAGTCATATGAATGAAGAATAATCTATAATCTAGAACTGTTAGCAATATTAAAATACAGACAAACTATTCACATTGTGATTGTATTATGTTATATCGATAGTGTATCACCAAGAACTGGCCACAATCCGGGACAGTATCACTGGACACTACACAAAGTTATCTTAAATATCAATTATAAACCATATTTATCTATTGTATCTATATTTTGTTATTGGATCCATTTGCAAACAATTTATTATTAGTAAAACTTAATTCACAAATAATGTTGCTTTAACAACTAATTGTTCAAGCAGTGTATGAGATTTTAGGCTTTAATATTTTGACTGTTTAGTGTTTTAAAAAATTGTTCTGGATATGTGGTGTGTACGTGCAATGTGTCAACATGAATATGGCATCGGAGGCGAGTGACTCTACGACACTCACAGTTCTCCACCTTAAAATCAATGCAGTTAACACGCGCTGAAACAAATGTCTTGTTATGCTTCATTCACACTTTGCTCCAAACTTTGTTACACGTCGACTAGTTCATAAGGAAAAGTACTCTAATAAACCAATACTGGGAGATGGTAAGTAATAAAAATACTTACAGTAAAACAAAAATTAAATGTAACAAAATCAAGTTATTGGAAAGTCGATAGTTATTTGCGATTAGATATAGAGGTGTATTGCTAAGTCTTAACAGGATTTACAAGATATTGCAATGATTAATAAAAAGAAACAAATCTGGCCAGCCAGATAGAGAAATGCGTTTTTGCGATTTCTTCGCCGTCTGCCATGCGACATAATATATTACACATTGAAAAGTAAGTATAGAGCACTCAAAAGGAAAATAATTAAGATCTCTTAGCAAAATACTTACAATTTGAACATAGTTCCATGGGAATTGAGTTTTCATTGCCCTGTAAAATTAAATTACGAAATAAACAATAAATTAATGGTTTTATATCTGATTTTTGTCTGAATATTAATAACATAACATGATATAGGAACTGAAGAAAGATTAATTTAATATGAACGCGGGTCAACACCCAGCGCTGCAGTAATACATGCCAAATTCTGCAATATATGCAAATTAGATCAGCAATGTTAAAAAACTACGTACCATTTTGCTTTTAATAAGTAAAACCACAGCAAAACTGATTTATCAGCAATAATAATAAGCCAAGACTCGAAGAATCAATTTCAAAAGAAATTTTATTTTCTCGGGCCGATCAGAATACGCCACACCACCATCGATTTATTATAAATTTCAACAGATTATGTCATGAATACTACTTTCAAATAACAGATTATAAATGATAGAAACAATAACTGTAGGTAGATAAAATAGTATTATAGAGAGTAATAAAATGAAACAACATGTACATAAAAAATTAAATTAAATTATGTTGCATGGAACTATAGTAGAATTTTATTTGTAGACGACGGCGTCGTTAAATAAACTTAATTCTTATCAATGTTTTCGGCAAGTGCGGTATATCTTCGAATTGTGAACGTCAGTATGACGAACTTGTCATAAAGTACCTGTCGTAGTCAAATTCAGAGCTGTCATTCTTCCCCTTCCCCCTGTACAGCCCCTTATCTTTCTTTTTCCGCAAAACTCAACCATGGCGGCCGGGGTTAGTAAAATTAAACTATGAATAATCTTGTTAATCCAATAGATTTTTGTTCACTGATGAATAAAACAGCTGCGTATTTTCACAATTTGGTTTACAATACGTTTATTTCCTCAGGTACTTTACACTTATCCAGAAAACTTCAGAGCCTATAAGGCGTTGATAGCCGCACAGTACTCGGGAGCCGACGTCAAAGTAGCTCCCAACTTTGTATTCGGAGAAACCAACAAGTCAGAAGGGTTTCTTAAGAAATTCCCGGCCGGCAAAGTGAGTGATATGAAAGCTAGTGATTCGTTTACAGTGTAGTGAACTGCACAGATGTTTTCGGAGGTGACGTGTAATAATTGTGATTATTTTAGGTGCCAGCTTACGAAAGTGCCGATGGAAAAGTGCTGCTGACGGAGAGCAATGCTATTGCTTACTACGGTAAGTTTACGTATATATTCTGCGTAATTTGTAAATTACTCAAAATACTAACCTTAACATCATCGGCCTGCAGTTAATTACACTATTAACATTAGCAATGGTCCATGACCCTGATCAAGGTGCAACATATTGTGCGGTACATGTTTTGTAATAATGAGGATAACAGGACTCTGGCAGCAACTGACAGCTGGTGTCCATTGTATATAGTATGATAATGGTATAGTGTAAAATCTACTCTGTAAAGAATTTAAAAGTAATGATGAGTAAGGCTCCTCCAATTCTTTTCTTGTTTTAATGATAATAGTGCAGTGTGGAATGGTTTTTATCCACATGGTTGAAATTTTATAAATATTTCTTATATGATGAAATTTCATACAAACATTCATCCTTCCATCATCATACCTATTTTATCCCTCCCCGTAAGTCCCAAATTTGAATGATGCTGGAATCAATCTTTATTTATCTTTTTTTTTACATAAAGCTTGATGCTTGACTACAGTGCCACCTGGTGATCTAGTGCTCCCATATAATGTTTTATTACTAAGCATCCATACAAACTTTCCTCCTCTATTTTTCCACAGATCAAAATATTAGAACATATATATATACTTTTTTCAAATGCGTAAATACAATTTTTTATAGTTAAGTCTCTTGATAGAGGTGAATTTATTTGTTTCTAGTTTGCACCTCTGTACCAATTTAATCATAATTAATTCAGTAACTTGTGTGCAAAAGCAAAATACAAACAAAGATTTCAAATATATTTTTCATGTGGATAACAAAAAGCAAATCGCTTTTGATTTTCTAATTTTTTTTGCTTATTTCAAGTGTCTATTTTTCAAAAGTGTTTTTTTTTCTTCTGCAATTTTTTCTGAGACATTCAGCAATGTTATTGTTAATTTATATTGATATCACATGTTACTGATAGTTTTATATGTAAAATTTTCCATATTATGAAGGTTGCAAAGTCAAATTAGGATCCCTTACTCTTAATTTGTTTATCTAAAAAGAATATGAAATAAGGAAATTAAGTTGTCAACATTAATGTTATAATTGTGTATAAGATTTTGTTATTGAGGTAAACTGTGTCACAGAAGTATGTTAATTTTTTCTATTAATTGCCAGGGGTTAATACCTCTAAAAAGATTTGCATATTCCCTCTGCAGTGTTTGAAATATCTTTGATATACTCCTTATTGTTAACTATATATGGTTAGTTTATACTGTTAATAATCTTTTATAAAACAAAACATCCACCCATACTGTTTTCATAGCCTTTTGGACAATTAACAATAATTTTATGCCAATTGTTATTTCAGTTTCAAATGCAGCCCTCCGTGGAGGTGACCTACCAACCCAGGCTCTGGTCTGGCAGTGGGCCTCGTGGGCCGATAGTGAGCTCCTTCCTGCCTCATGTGCTTGGGTCTTCCCATACTTGGGAATCATGCAATTTAATAAACAGGTGATTTATCTTATATGATTAGCTTGACAAACTTGTTATTGTTAAGAATAGGTGCATATTAAGGTGCATATATTGTGTTCTATATTCCATATTGTTCAATGATGAATTATTAATATATTTTTTTTTTGTATCCACTGGTAGATTGGGGTCTGAAAAGTAGCTTCTCTTTTTTAAAAATGCTCTAAAATATTACCACAATCAAGAAAATTATTTGAAAATTATACCTTTAAATCCTATATTTTAATGTTGTGATGTTTTATCAACCCTATGTTTGGATTAGGACAGATGATGAGATGCAATCTGTCTGCGGCTTGGCCGCTTGGATGCCAAATTTCATTCAGATTTCTTTAGTAGTTTTTGTTTCACAGAGTCATTGAGAAATATCCATCCATCCTTACAAATTTTTGCATTTATAATATTAGTAGGGTGTTTGTTTGTGATAATTATAGTGTATTGTTGTAGAACGTGGAGCGCGCAAAGTCCGACCTGGTAGCTGCTCTGCGGCAGTTGGACGCGCACCTCTTGTCTCGTACGTTCCTCGTCACGGAGCGCATCACCCTCGCCGACATCGTCGTCTTCACCACGTTGCTCCATGCCTTCCAGGTAACTAAATGGAAAGCTATAAATGTAACTTTTATGTTACAAAGTAAGAACTTGTAATAATTTAACATACATCATTACTAACTTGTAATATGCACATAACTTTGAAAATGAGTGGTGCATGCAGGCATTGAATCCAGGACCTTCTGCTAAATAAATATTTGTAGTATCCTACATGTTAAAATTGTAAAATTAAGGAAATATATAATCCACTAGCATGTACTGGACCCATCTGTCCGCGAGTCATTGGTGAACGTCCAGCGGTGGTTCCTGACAGTGGCTCACCAGCCGCAGGTGGCTGCGGTGGTCGGCGCAGTCGCTCTCTGCGAGAAGCCTCCCACCTTCGACCCAAAGAAGTACCAGGAGCTCACACAGAACAAGAAGGTACTGATATTACATCATCAAAAAAACTGATATCAAATCACATCAACAGATAAAATAATGAAAACATCGTAGTTGATCAATTTAAGAAATGTGTGATAAAATATGCATTACAACACAAGAACTCTTTGATCTTATTCTAATAAAACAGCATAATAAGCTTTTGAATATAAAAAAATCTCAATTATAAGTCATTATATAAAAGAATGCAAAATGTTAAACTCCCCTTTTGTGTGATATTTAACAGTATTCCCCCGAGATGTGTAGGGTACCCGCTACTCTCAGTGCTATACTGCTGGTCCTGTATGGAGTTACTGCTATCACTCTTTTACTAATGTTTAGTTGAAATTTATATTATTATTCCAACAGGGCGGAGATAAGAAAGAAAAGAAGGAGAAGGCAGAAAAAAAAGAGCAAGCTCCCAAAAAGAAGGAGAAAGAAGATCCCGCTGACCTGCCTGATGAGTTAGATGAGAAACCTAAAGAATCAAAGGACCCCTTTGATTCTCTACCTAAAGGGTATGTAACCTAAGATTCTTCTATAGCTGGGCTTAGAAATAGGCGATGCACAAGCAGACTAGTCTGCGTAATGATATGCAAATATCAACATAAACACCAAACACATTTATAAACATTTATTTGGTGTTTGTGAAGGAGATAGCTTGTCCCTTGAAACTGTAGATTGCAGTAATGTTGATTTGGGACAAACACTTACCTAAATAGGATGGATAAGATTATACTCTCCATATGGTAAGGAGTTACCAGCACCATATTAGTATTTTGAAATTTTGGGTTATAGATAATATAGAAATAGCATGCTATAAATGTAACTTAATTGTTCAGCACATTCAACATGGACGACTTCAAGAGGTGCTACTCCAACGAGGATGAAGCCAAGTCCATACCATACTTCTGGGAAAAGTTTGACCCAGAGAACTATTCCATCTGGTACGCTGAATACAAGTACCCCGAGGAGCTTGCCAAGGTGTTCATGAGCTGTAACCTCATCACAGGTTCGTTTTTATCATCATCATATCATACATGTAATAAATTTGTAAATGATCATGTTCATGAAAGATGTGAAAAAATTACTAAGGTTTTCGGATATTAGTATTTTCACCTGCTTCTGTATTTTCGATTTGATTTGGTTTTTAAGTTATGAGTAGGCAAAAAGAGGGGTCTCCTGATGTTAGTGATCACCGCTGCCCATGGACATTAACGACATCAGCATAAGGTGTTACTAACACGTTGCCTGCCAGGGAGGACATAATAGACCAAAGCAAAGCAGTCCATTCCTGAAGCAACCAACATCATTAAAAACATAATCTAACTCAAAGCTTATCGTACATATACATGTTGTGTGTGCAGGAATTGCACGGTTTATTCCCCCATCCCACTTTGATCATCGAACAAGCTTACCCACGGCGGGTGTCCATCCTTTCATCGTAGACATTCCGCCAGTACGAACGTCTCGTGTTGCGTCTTCTTTTATCAAGGGTAACGCGAAGGATTGGAATAAGTGACCCGCGTCATTGTTCTCGTTCGATTACAATGTAAATGTCTTCAAATCAAGTGTGAATAGGCATTTGCTGAATTAGTGTATCTTACATCCCAGACCACATCACTGCTTTCCATCCTGGAGGATGCCAATCCTGCAGGCGGGATTGTGGTCATGCACTAATTTATTGAATATAAAAATTTTATATACTCCTTCAAGGGGGGTCAGAGAAGGACAGGAAGAAAAAGATCTAAGTTCCCAGCTGAAACACGACGTATCATTTGGCGGCTAAAGTAGCCAAAACAAGTTTCGCAAAAAGATCCTTCCATTTGCTCTACCATTGAGCACCTTGACTTGCCTGGGACTAGGGTGGGAATTATAGGTCATTGCAATATGGCAAACATGCAGTTTTGACTTTGGACATATTTTGGTTTTTCTCATTAACATTTACACACACACACATAAATGCTGCCTTAAGACTGCTTTAAGTATTTTAAA
>DWJZ01010426.1:0-10124 GCA_018249125.1 Asbolis capucinus
TTTAATAACAAAGCTATCTGAATTTATGAGCATACTTGTAACTATACAAGTAGTTCCCGTCTTATCTTTTAGAATTACTTCATGACTAAATTTTAAAAATAAATAAATATCTGTGGACAACTCACACATGGCCATCTGATCCCAAACTAAGCGTCAGCTTATACTATGGTGATCAGATGACTAATAAACATATATATATACTTTTTGAAATCCATACTAAAATAGGTATTTCTATTACACACCCAGACACAGAACAAACATTCCTGCTCATCACAGAAAAGTTTGACCTGGGTGTGAATCGAACCTACGACCTCCGGTGTAGTAGTAGGTTCACTAATCACTAGACTAACCGGTCTGTCAAAATGATATTTAGTTATAAAAACTTGTTGTATAAAAGTAGTATGTAACTGATTTAACACGTTTATTGTCAACGGTATCGAATATTTAATTATTGACTGCTAGTGGAAAAAAATAAAGAGAATTTTCGGTATGGTTATGGTAGCAGTATATTGCTGAAGCAACCGGAATCAATAATGACACCAAACGCACCAACAACATACTGCTTCAGGACGGCTGACAGAAGTAGAGTGGGAAGGAAGAACACTGAAGGACGAGGGACGAATGACGGAATTTTTAACACTTCTTTCTCGCATTGAAGATACCCCTGGTAGCTAATGTCCACGGATGACATCACTTACCACAGATTATTAGGTACGAACACCGTGAAAGAAGATATTCACGTTTTATCGTTACCACCAGCGCCATTTAGGTAAATATTATAGAATACTGCGTATTCGTGACATCAAAGATATTCGTGTCAGAACTTTTGTCATAACTAATAACATTTCTAAAAACGTTTCTTAATAAAGATTGGTTTTAAATATAACTTTGGAAAACTATTATTTACAAGGGCCCGCCCGCGGATACGCCTGCGCTGTAAGGTGATAAAAAGTATTCCAGACTATAACCTATCCATGTGATAAATTTCATTGAGATTCGTTAAGCTCGTTCGCCTTTTGTACCTAATATTTTGTAAACATGTTATTAATGGTTATGTCTATTGGTGTACAATAAAGAGTTTTGTTGTTGTTGTTTTTAAGCAGTATTTACGTGAAACAATAACAAATTTATATCTTCAGAAATGTTTGCATTTATAATCAATATTATAAATGTAGGATAGCTTTTTGTGTTGTTTTTGTGTTTGTGTGTTGTTTTCCAACATAGTTTACTTGGCAAGTTGTCATCCACGTAATGTATCAAAGCTCCAACCGAACATGGGTGGAATTCAGGTTCTTCAATTTTATTATTTATCTGTAGACCGAAGAATACAAGCTTGCAGAGATACCGAGTAGAATTAGTTTATCAAACATGTGGCTACAATATTTTACATTGCTTTTTTGTTTTGTCATCAAGTTGGTGTAGAAAATACCAATTTATTAGCTATAGTTTTGTAGATATTTCGGGTTTAAAGGGATTCATATACGGAACGGTTTTGTATACGGATTTCGAATAGGACGTGGTGCCCTCTGTTTAGTTTGTCTAATTAGTTCAGTGGTATAAAAATAGATGGCGTTATAGTACTGTAGTGAAAATAAAGTATTGAAATTACAACTACTATGAAAGTTTATATATGGATTTATAATATTGTACGAATTTTGTATTTGTCATTTTCAAAGCATAATTTTCATACTATCTTTGTCTCTCTATGGTGGGAATATATGGTACATCTCGAAAAAAAAAACAGGTTTATGTGCATACAGTTTGTGGATGGTAGAAAAATACTATTAAATTTATTACTAATACTTTTTTTGATCTCAAATAATAATCAAATATCCATTCCTTATTGTTGTCCACATTTTTTACCTTGACTTTAATGTATGGAATTCTAATGGTGCATTTCAAGCGGTTGGGATTCCCCTTGAAGGAAAACCACGACAATAATACGAACTCAAAAGAAACTGTCGATAATTATTCCTTTTGTTATTCCAATTGGTGAAGTAATGTACAGTCAGGGTATTGTCTTGAATTATTTTAAAGTGAATCTATTTATATGGTACCACAGACTTGTGTGACAAGAGATGTATGAAGAATGCTTAGGTTATAACTATTTTATAGTTTCCTTGACTTTGTAGCGTAGTTATAGTCGTTCCGCTTGCAAAGGGTTTCTGGTTCGATTCCTGACGTTGGTGGTTTTCAGGTCATTGTTCTTATTTAAAACGTGGCATGTTATCTTGGCATAAAGTCAAACTCAAAATCATTTTCTTGTAGTTTTTTCAACATACTTATGAATGTGACTTATTTGGAATGTACCAAAGTTTCGGAAAGTTGCCATGGTAAAGAGAAGAAATGGCGAAAGAAACTTCTCATAGTAGGGAACGCTCAAGTAGCTTGTTGATTGTCACTTGTCGTCCGAGACCAGAAATAGCGGGTGCGGTCGAAAAGTAGATGGGTGACTGCTAATGGCAAAAAATCTTGAGATTCCGTGCTTCTGAGAGCACCTACTCTGACTATAGTCAGCTCAGCTTAGTCCCGTTTGTTATAGTTAGATGGCAATCGCATTAGTTGGGAAGCCTTCAGGTGGTTTAAAAGTTAGACGCAAAGGTTGGCTACTAACTCCCCCACCAATCCGCGTTGGAGCAGCGTGGTGGAGAAGTTCTAGACTTCCTCAATTACTAAGGGTAACGCCTCAATAGTGGGTCAAACATTGAATTGATAGTACCATCGTATCGCTCTAATGAAAAAAAAAATGTGGTGACGTCACTTTTTCTTTTCCATTTGAATTTGAAATTGTGTTAATTTACTTTGTGGTACATAGTATTAAGGTTTCTTTAGCTATGTGAATCATTATATACAATATTGTCATGTCTGACTGTGAACTACATTCGTCAGTCTCGGTCATAAACTTTTGTTTAACCGTTCTCTTTATCTAGAATGTTCTTTGAAATGCTTTTGTCATCGGATTGCGTTGTTAGTTGATGTATGTTCGTGGGCTTAAAACTATTTTACTTGCTAGGTATTAATAGTAAATTTATTTCAAAGATGTCGAACGAAATCATTTGCACGTATATAGTTCAGCTTTAATGAGAGTAGAATTTAGGTGGAGAATTATTTTTAAGGCGTTTTTCCACGGTCCGCGGAACGCACTGATCAGACATTATACTACTCCCTCTCGTGGGCTCTGGACTACTTTTGCAAGTTTAGGGATATAGGCCGCAGTCTACTATGCCATGTGATATTGGTAGAGGTAGGAGAACTTCCGTAGGGAGGACTCTTAAACAGGTACTAATTTCCTCACTATATTTTCCTTCGCCAAAACATAATAATTCGTTTCTTTGAAAATAAGAGATGCGTGCAAGATTTCAAACCAGGAACTCCCCTTCGAGAGAGTAACATTCATACTTTTGACCATAACTGCTTGAGATAATGAAACCCCAATTGTTTTTAATGTAATACAATTTAAAACCTCTGTATGTACAATAAATAAATAAATAAAATGTCCATGGGCGGCGGTGATTACTTGCTACCAGATGACCTGTCTTTTCGTTTTCTCAGAGTAAATACTTGCTCGTAAGTTTAGGTGTTGTTATATTTGGTGTTCATGCCATTTGCAGCACAGGGCGTGATAAATATTAACACGTCACGGCATTTTGAACACGACAATGAACTGACTGACAGGAACGCTTCGAAGTGTTTGAATATATGTAGTGTATGGGCGGTGACAAAAGATGGCGCTACAGTAGTTGTATAACGACATATAAACTTGTTATTTAATGATTTCGTATGTTATAATGAACATAATAAATCGGTATTTGTAGGAAAAACAAGTTTTATTAAAATTTTTAAAAACACAAGCTTTAATTATAGTTCCCTAATACAAAGGAATACACAAAATTTCATAACTGTATTGTTAACCGTTGGGGAGTTTCCTTATGCCAATTCCGAACGTAGTATCAGGTCATGCATGTCATAAAAATATTATAGTTGTTTGTCATGGGTCAAATCTTGCAAGCTAAATTTACTTTTACATTACCGAGCTGAAATTTTGCATATTGCCTTAGTTCCAAAGATAATGTATTTTTATGATAGGCAATCTCTTCGACGGTTAACAATATGGTTATGAAATTTTATGTGTTTCTACGTATTAGGGCATTTTATTAAAGCTCATGTAAGTAAGCTTGTGTATTTTAATAAACATTATTTAATATCGGTATTTTTGCAGATTTTATTAATTGTATTACCGCCATACATTGCTGACTTAACCAATGTGTTAACCGTATAATATTTTATTCATGGTCAGTCTGTCACGAACGGTGTTGGCTTCATTCCACATTTTTTATGTGTTCTACGTGAGTAGCGCTGGAAGTCTAGACTAGGACAAGTAAAAATAGAAATCCTCCATACGAAAAATGCAAGATGTTCAAGTATATTTTTGTAATGTTCACGTCAATGAATTTCGCACTGCCATAGGAGTTTGCATGGGGTGAAGGTGGGTTTTTGAGCTGTTGCTGGTAAACGTAGTTCATCATCTCAATCCATCGCGGCACTCTGTTGAACACGGGTTTCTTCTCTGAATGTTCTCTTTGTGGTGGTCTATGACGGTCTGGACAATGGCCTTAACGAGAAGTTACCAGAGGATAATATAACTAGAAGGTAAAGGCCATAGTTCACCACGCTGACCAATTGCGAATTAGCAGACTTCACACACTTCTGAGTTTTGCAAACTCCCCGGCATGCAGGTTTCCTCACGATGTTTTCGTTCACCGTTATAGCGAGTGACATTTAAATGGTTAAAACACACATTACTCTGAAAAGTTAGAAGTGCGCGCCCTGGGATTCGAACCCGGACCACCCGAGTAGGAGGGCGAATTGTTAATCAGTAGGCTATCACCGGTTTTGGAAATGTGAGTAAAAATTATCGCCACCCTATAAATACTGGTTCTGGGAGTTGAGATAAATGCATTTTCTTTTATCGTTCACGCCAGACACTAATTAAAAATGTATGGGAATGACGTTTATTGCGGAAAAGCAGACGCCATGTTATTCTGCGCCAAACGTCATTACTATACATTATTTAACTTGCGTCAGCGTGAACGATAACAGAAAAACATTTGCTTCTTACCCTGGTCTAGATACAAGTTTCTTCGACCGGAGTGCGAAGATAAGGCGGAGTGGTTTTCATTAAACAATATAATTTTGATTTTTTCGGTATTTTAACGGTTCAATTTCAAAACATTATCTGTGTAAACATATTAATGTCCTTAGTTGCGCTCCGATTTACGTTGCTTTCGTTTTACGTGTCTGTTTGTCTGTGTGTGTGTTGTCGTACAATATGTTCTTAGTTGCGCTCCGATTTACGTTGCTTTCGTTTTACGTGTCTGTTTGTCTGTGTGTGTTGTCGTGTGTATTTGTCTTGGGACCATAGCCAAAGTAAATATATACTTATTAAAAAGAGGAATTAACTAATTAATCTAAATATATGAAAATCAATGTTTGTGAGTATGTTTGTTTGTCGTTTATAAACTCTGAAATGGTAGGACATAGAGCTCTGATTTCTTTAGGAACTTAGTTTAAAATTCTCTGGAATAATATTATCGGACATATGGTTGATGGGTTGATACGCAGCAACGCGCGCCGGGTACAGCTAGTCATATATAAATCGTAATGTAACATGGACTGGGTATGGCGTCACGTTTCTAGGTCACCACGCTATTTCAAATTTCCCCTAACCACGGCACTGGCAATAATATTGACTTGACGGCCGGCCGACGTGTGTTGGGGTGCGTTTCAAGGTCTTCCTTAATTAATATTTTTTATCTGTTAGGTATATTAGGAAAATTAACAAATATATATGTATATTCAAAAACCGACTGCGAATTACAACGACTAGTAATGAAAATAAAATGAGAACTTTATCAACTTATCTAAATTACTTTTTGCTCGGTAGATAAACAAAATGTGCGCTTAGGCTACTAGGATCAATGAGTTTAGGTCGTCTGCTCATTTATTGGCTACTAGCTTTTTCCCGCGATTACGTTCGCGCGGTTCACCCTTCATTCATCTCCTCCGCTTAACTTGCCCTTCTGCTCCTCTCACTCTTCTCTCTCTCTTTCTCTCTTCTCTCTCTTTCTCTCTCTCTCTCTCTCTCTCTTCTCTCTCTCTCTTTCTCTCTCTCTTTCTCTCTCTCTTTCTCTCTCTCTCTCTCTCTATCACTTTCACTGCACACCCCCTTCTTCACCCGCCACGGTCAACATCACATCTAGAACATAAATACAAACTTGTGATGCTTATTTAATCAACCCATTTAGTACTTCAGTAATGAAGGGCTTTACATCCCCTATTTCAACCCTCTCGAGCCTTTTTTCATGAAAAAATCAGCCTATGTTTTTCCTCAAGTTCTATTCTACCACTATATCAAATTTAATCAAAATGGGTTCAGTAGTTTAGACGTGAAATGGTAACAGATATAGTTAATTTCGCATTTATAATAACTAATATGACGATGAAGAACTACAGGATGAATTTCCAATGAATTTGTAAAGATAAAAGATGGCTTGTAATATAAAAGTTAATTGTTGTTTCACTTTTGCCTTCTGTTCTTAATCTTTTCGCAGTTAATTAACCTCGTTTAGTGCAAGGTCTACTGTTAAATGATAATTTTCATACTACTCTCTGACTATTTATAAAGTGTACAGTAGAATGTATTAGAATAACCCGATTACATGAGTGGGTTATTCTAGAACTAATTTGGAACATCTTTGTTCAAATCTATATATTGTTTGTTTGTGAGTTTATGAATTTGTTTGTCCTTTATAGACACTGAAATGGTAGGAGTTGAGCACAGATGTCTTTAGTAACTGTTCGGAATTCTCTGGAAAAGGATTTGGTAATAAAATTATATCGACCGGACACATGGTTGATGCGTAGCAATGCCAGCCGGGTACAGCAAATTTTGACGAAAAGTCTTACTAAGCAATTTAAAGTCGAAATTATGTGAAAAGTTCTTGATATCTAGTTATAATTTTCTTGTCAGTCAAAAAAAAAAAATGGAAAAGAAAAAAAAACAGACTTCAAATGACTTTGGCAAGTAATGAGAGTCAGCGTTAACGTAGTCTAGCGAAAATACGCAATATTAAAAATAGTTAAAAAACTACTCGTTAGATGTCGCTCAAAATATACCCTCATCCCCATGACAAAAAAAGATTTATAAAAAACCGTCCACTCAGCACAAAGTTCTGAGGTAACATAAGATATAAAAAATACATACGAATTGAGTACCTTCTCAATTTTTTAAATTGGGTAAAAACTAAAACGATTATTGCTCGTTTTTAGAATACCTCCGCCCCCACCCCGTTCCTGTAACAAATCGAAACGGTTTACTAAACCCCCCTCTTAAATTGTGGTACGTAATATGTGAATGGCCCCAGACAGATAACTAAATAAAATCTTGTAAAAACATAAAGGATGACGGGATCTTCAAACGAAGTGTGAATAGGCATTTAGAAAAAAAAACATTTTTTTTTGTTTTTTTTTTATATTTTTGAATAGGCATTTAGTGCGCCCAAAATTTTTTCCATCATTACCATTTACCATCAAGTGAGATCGATGTCAAACATTAACTTGTGTTAAGTAAAAACCGGCCGAGTGCGTATCGGACTCACGTACTTAAGAGTTCCGTACCGTTTTCTATAAATATGGCAAAATAATCATGTCTTTGGCATTACAGCACCCTTTAATATTTGTTTTATTTAATTGAATTATTTACCTGTAAAGTGAATATAATTTAAGTATATAAATATTGTTGTATATTATTCTGTTACTGTTATCAGTATCGAGCAAAAGTAACGAAAAAATAATGTTACTTGTGTGGGTTTTTTATTCAACTTTTTGCGAACAACGAGTGGTTTTTGCGTTACTAGCATTTTTATAGTTTTTCTTAATATTCGTTATTAATTTTTTATTGAGTATACAAATTTTTATGATTGTTTTTTATTCAAAATTGAGTACTTGTCGCATAATTCCATGTAAATTTGAGCGACATCTATCGGGCAGTTTTTGAGATATCTTTAGTAATGCGTATTTAATTGGGTGCGACTACGTTGACAATGATCGATTCATCGTATAACTTGTCACAGGTATTTGAAGTTGATTTTTTTCAATGGTTATTCTTTCGCCGTTTTGGATACGGAACCCTAAAAGGTTATGTATTTAACGCAACAGTTAAATTAACCTTGGTACTCGTGTGCCGATGTTATGTAATCATCGTGAACAATACATCTCTTGTCTGTTGTTATTTGGTTTATGATAAGCTCATGTTGGACAATATGTGTTCAGTGCGACGCGTGTACTGATGACTGGGACCTGAGCTGTTTGTAACCAAGCTATTGAAGGGGCTGGCTTTAAACCATTCATAGTCCACTGGTATCAGGTCTTCTTCATTCTACGGACGCACAGAGGTTACCACAATTCTTCTCCTGTGCGGATTGGCGGAAGGTTAGTGGTAACCCAAGTGTTGGATTTTTTATGACCAATTACTTGCGATATAACTTAACTTAAATTTTACGATAGCAACCGGAACCGATCGCTTCATGTGCTATCCGAAGCACTGTGGCCACTAGTGGTCAACCATACTTCGTGTCCCTGCTGGGGGTTTGAGAGCCAGTGCTCCTCTTCCCGTCCTTTAGTCATCTTCCTTCTCATTTCTCTGTTTTCCTTTCTGATATGCCTAGGTCCTTTAGTAACATTATTGGATTTTCTTTAGGAATATAGTCCCTTTTATCACAAACTAGTAGGCAATGCGTTAGTAAAGCACCAGTCTGTTGTTTATAATCTATATCAGGTGCCCCATCTGGTCATTTGCTAATCAATACAAAAAATCGTAATTCGTGCGCGTGACCTTGCACGAATTTGGCATTTTTTTTAAATTAAAAATATAAACCTTTTTTTTAAACCTATGATTAGCAGATTTGTATAACTAGCTATACCCGGCACGCCTCGCTGTGGCGCAGTAGGCTCAACGAATACCGAACTGTTGAAGAGTCCCTTTGCCATTATTCCAGAGAATTCTGAACAAACTTGCTTAAAACATCAGTGCTCTATCTCGTACCATTTCAGAGTTTACAAAGAACAAACAAACTCACAAACATTTATTTTTATATATATAGATAGTTGAAACATCCGTGAGCTTAAGATATCTTTGAGGAAGGTACGTGAACCAATATTATTAAGGTTTCACGCAGAGTAGTTTAAAACAAGGACGATAGACACCTATCTGCTTAAGGTGACTAAATGAAAGATAACGAACGGCTCGTGAGCTAAGAAAATATATGAAGATTCCTTTTATGTGTATTATGGGGGAGTAATAAAGGCTTTTACGTTAACAATGTATTCAAATTCATGTTGTTTTTATCGTAGGAAAGTTTACTAGCTTTGGTGTACCTGGGGGCATGGGGTGCAGCTGTTTCCTTGGTGCAAAATAAAAAACAGGCAAAAATTTTGTCTGCACCCTGGGTCCTCTGCTCCCGGTACTCGTGCAGGATGTGGGTACACCTTGGTTATATGAGGTGTGAGGTGAAATAGTTAAGTTTCTTGCACTGAAAGCCTAGTAGTTAGAACGTAAGTCTCTCGAATTGGAGGTCCTGAGTTCAAATCCTGCAGCACGCACCTCTAATTTTCAAAGTTATGTCCGTATCTGAAGTTGATTGTCAGTTGCTTCGTTAAAGGGAAACATCGTGAGGAAACCTTCACTCCTGAGAGTCCCTCATAATGTTTTCAAGGTGTGTGAAGACCACCAATACGCACTTGGACACCGTGGTGGGCTACCCCTGTACCCCTCACATTGTAAGTGGAGAATCGAACCCGGTTGTGGTATTGTTAAACATGCCAAAAATTAACCGTTCATAGCCCGGCGTCTTTGGCAAATCGTCGAAGTTACGTAACTGCGGACGTGGTCGGCCGGAGTGCCTTCGTGCTTCGCAGGGCACGTAACGCCGTGCGGAATCGCTGTTGTTCGATGGCAGTCGGTATGCCTTTGAGTGACATAAAAACTTCGCACATTTAGGTTGGCCACTAACCCTTCTAACATTTTGAAGTATTTTGTGAAGCATGCTCTGGGAATCCTTAGTAAC
>DWJZ01010427.1:0-10123 GCA_018249125.1 Asbolis capucinus
GGTTTTTGGAACACCTGGTGCTACCTTCGTGCGTCGCCGTGTGGGACCAAAATTTAAGGCAGAGTGTGTGGTCCCTACTGTTAAACACAGCCGAGGCTGTGAAATGGTCTGGGGCTGCATGTCCGACGCAGGAGTCGGCGAAATGTTTGTATGTGAGGATCGAATGGACTCTACAAAATACACGAATGTTTTAGAATCAGCTTTATTGCCTTCGTTTTCCATACTTTTGGTGACTCAAATATGGAAGGAATAAAATACCAGCAAGATAACGCGCCATGCCATGCCATGAATCAGCTCACACGATGTCGTGGTTTCGTAAAAAATTGATGGAGCACCTAGAATGGCCTGCGCAGTCTCCGGACCATAATAAAGTAGAACATTTTTGGGGAATTCTTAACGTAAGGTCCGGTGCCGCACAATAACAACGAAGGAAGAGTCAAAAAGACGCCTCTGCCAGGAATGGAATGCCATTACTGAAGCACAATGCAAAACTCTTGTAGGAAGAATAGCTGCTGTGATAGCAGCAAAGGGTGGACCCACAAAATATTGAATTTATATTAAAATAAAGATTATTTTAAACAAACACAAGTTGTTTCACTATATTCAATACAAAACTTTTTAGGAAATTCAAATATCATAGGGGTGCTTCAAACTTTTGGCCAAGGCTGTATATCTGTCAGTCAAAGGTCTACTTCGAAACCCAACACGACCTAGGATACCAACGTTGAAGCGTGGCGCGATGGCTTGTTTCGATAAGATCTAAAAGTTAAGCAAGTGGCCGCGGTCGGTAGGATGGGTGTCAATATAACGTTAGCACGTCGTTTCCTAAAATAGCAATCGTTAAGCCATGTTTTGTTCGGGCGCGTAAAAACCTGCGACATTTGGAACTACGAATAAATCTACATCGGAGCAGCAGCATCTAGACCTCCTCAGGAGGACTGCTCAGTAATGTGTAATCAATGGGTTGAAGCTGACATACCAACTATTCATTTTAAATTAACTTCAACATTCTCTTGAATGAGGTTTAAAGAATAATAACTAACCTGAAACAAGTTTATTTGTGATGATATAATAGCCATTTCTCTAATGAAGTCTTGTTTTTCTTGATGATTTTTACTATTCTTGTAAAACAACTGTAGCTTTCGTAGTTTCATTGTAGCTTTCTGCATTGAAAATGAGCTGATTACTTCTGTGTTCCCGATCTCATCATCACCGATATCATCCAACAAAATATCATCTCTTTTAAATACATCGTCATCAATTGTATTATCAATTTGATGATCAACAATTTTATCCAACAAACTTTCATCAAAAACATAAGGCATATGTTCAAACAACCAATATTTCAGAGGATCGTTTTTAGCATAATGCCTTAATACATTACTTTCCGGAACTAAACTTTTAATTGAGTCATATGAAATAACACCGTTGTTCAGAGTTTCCATTTCTGCTTGAGCTGATTTTAAATTAAAAATGGCTCTTTTTAAATTCATTCTCTGCTCAAAAAATAAATTATTTGTTTTATGCTTCATTCTTGCTTGGACACGTCGAAGATTGTTTAAGTTAAATTCTTCCATTGCCTTACTGCGCGACTGTCCGCCGATTCGGACAATCGATCTTGTGATCGGTATAATAGATTCTAGAAACTGGTCGAGAGCGTGATTTGTGTAACATATCAAAAGTAGAAGGCAATTTGAAATGCTGAAATTTTCAATTAATGTCCTCGCCACTTGAACACCAAGATAAGTTTTTCCCGTTCCCGGAGGTCCTTGAATAACTGCAAATTCATGTGTAAGAGCTAATTGAAAAGCTTCATATTGACTTTCATTTAACCCCATTTCTTCGCTAGACGGCCAAGTATTTTTATTTAAAACAGAAAAAGATAAAGCTCCTTCTTTTGTCTTTATTTCATACAGTGACTTTTGACTTAAATATGCTGGAGGGCGTGGTTCAGGCTAAAAGCAAAATGTAATATAAAACTGTAATGTAATACACAAGACTAGGAGAGTGATGGATTTGAATGTTGATGTTGATAAATTTAAGTAGATAGTTATAATAGCAGGATGGTATTTTAATACAATAGCAAAATACTTACATCAACTTTCACGATATATTTGCTCATTGGAATATCTTCAGGAAAGGTTGGATCTTGAAGAGCTTTTAACACGTGCAAATACGGTTCGAAATAAACTTCGCTTTCGATCATAACATAAGATCCGCTTAAGTATATTGCTTTACTTACTTTAGCCTCGTCTACCAATTCAACGATTATCTGTAAAAATTCCGCTAATAAAATGTCCTTGTAGGGCCAACATGATTTATTTTTATGTAACTACAATTTTTGAATGAAGATCTTATGTGTGTGACGCGTGACGAGTACCTCGTCAAACAAAGGTCAAACTTACGAATCAATCTTCCACACGAAGCCGCTGACATTATGCCATTCTGATTGTCACCGATGAATTTTATAGTTCCCTTAATAAATGTGAAGGCATTCATTTATGAGTGTTTAGATTGTAGTGAACAGAAGACATTTCTTTTCTGCTATTCGGGTCATTACCTCAGTATGTTCGGGGAGCTAATCCTCTTCTTTCTCGCTATTCTATAATATTACTGCTTCAAATCTTGTCACCTTCTGGAGCAGTATGTACTGCTAACCGACTTTTGTCACTTACATCATAGAAACAGTCTGCTACGAGTAATTTGCCTGCTTAAAGTAGAAGTTGATACAATATTTTTTATATTTACCTTTCCTTCTTTTAAATATGATATATCTCTTTCAATAATTGTTGTAATAAGGAAAGATTTGCAGTTGTCATCGGTGAACAGCACAAGAGACCCATATAAAAATCGCTTGCTATGAGCCCAGTTTATTCTGCTAAATATTTTTCTTGTTTTTTCGTCTAGTTGCACTACAGAACCAACTTTTTGTTGCGATACATATGGATGAATGAATTGAACGTTCTGGAAAACACTAAAAAATATATTCGTTAATTAAAGCATAATAATATTTATAAGATCGCGAATAGTAACAATCTCATGACAGATTCAGAGCTTCGGAGGGCACGTAAATCCGTCAGTCCAGGGTCCATCAAGGGTGGATTTCGGAGGGTTATGACATGACCCTCCTCTGAACTGGGTTTAAGTCGTATTGTTATTTTTTTTACAATAAATACCTAATGTAACTTCTGCAAAATATTTAAAGAAGTGTATATATAAACCATCCACACCACAATAAAGCTGCCGGTCTAAACACATCCGCGCCCTGGGGTCCATCATTAAATGGCAGTAAGGAGGCTTAGACGAAGGCCTGAGGAATAGGCTATTGCTAAATTAATGCGCTTCATCATCTAAAACCACATCGCCACTTACCATCAGGTGGGATTGTGGTCAAGGAATAATTTGTAGATCATAAAAAAGAAATTAGAACTACCAAATTGGGTTGGCCACTAAACCGCTTCTGTCCCGCAAAATACATTTTATGAGAGATCCATACCTACGAGTGGGATATTACTAGATTGAGTCCAATATTTATAATAAAAAAACTGTGACAGGCTCAATTCTGTACCTTAAATGTATTTTTTAAATTTTGATGCAGGAAAGCGATGACGACCAAAATTATTGTGTTCTTTTCAATCTATCTTATTCAGAAGCGAAGCGCGGACAATTTCTGGTTTGATACAAACTGTTTATGTACTTACCGAATATAATCAAACTTTTTCCTGTTAGGATCGTCCAAATATTGGTCTGTAAATAATTTTAGTCTCAGATACAATCATAAAATGAAATTATTAGTTGTTAAAGCTACGAAATAATACAAAATCAAAGATTAATATTGTATATAATCGAATATGTGAATAATAAATTGGAAATCATGTCATTCCAACTTGTCATCTACACGCAATTATCACCAGATTTTCATAATGGATATTGGTTAGCAAGTTACGTAATAGAGCCATCGTACTCTATAATATAATTAAATAATAAATAAATAACTTTGAACCACTCTCACACGGCAATGCAATCTGCCTTAAAACTACGCGTCAGCTTGTACTATAATGATCAGACAGCTGATAAAATATACATATATTTTTAAATACATACATAGATATTTACACCCATACACACAGAACATTCCTGCTCTTCACAGAAAAAATTTACCTGGGTGGGAATTGAACCCACGGCCTTCGGTGTAGCAATCAGGTTCACTAATCACTCACCAACCGCTGTAGAAACGTTACAACAAATCTTATTTGAAATTACTTACGTATACCATCTCGAAGAGGCCCAAAACAATCTTCTCGTAGCAACCTGAACTGTACATCAAGATAATGTTCAATGTCCTCATATCCACCGTTTACAATATTAGGCCGAACGAATGGACTACGGTCTAACAAATCTTCTCCCTGAGGCAGAATGCGGAGTTGCCTAAAATTCTCCGGCGGGTCACTTTCTACATGTCTATAGATCCTCTTAACTGGACCTTCAGGTATCTGCAAGGTCAGATTAGGTAAATTTCATCTGTATATATGATAAAAACTAGATGTGCCCTCGATTTCATCAGTGTGAAATTCAACAAAGTTATTATTCAGTTCGGCGATTTTACGAGAACTATATTTTGCAATTCTAAAATAAGTTGCCCTTAATTGTTAATATAGTTACTCCTTATTACATCAGCTATCTGCGAGTGGTAGTCTCGTCAAAGTCGCTCCAGACGTTCCAGAAATTGGCCGGAACAAACAGACACACAAAATTGTAAACATGTTTTTTGGTATACATATGTACCGCGCATACACAGTGGCGTAGCCGCGTAGCTATCTTGGGTTGCTATCGAAAGTTAAAAGCAATCTTCCCAAATATATAATAAATAAAACAATACGAATTTCTTAAATCTTAATTTTATCACTACACTTTTAACAACATTTTATTAAAGATGTATGAAACGATGCCACTGAGAAGTTAAGGATTGCCTTATGGCGGAATCCTCGAAGAAGACAGTTGTGCTAGAGATTTTTTTATTGTCTTAATGTCGAGTCACCGGGTGAGTGTCACCCCAAAAATGGTGACACCCCAAAAATGGTGACACCCCAAAAATGGTGACACCCGGTGAGGGACGCCCCCGCCACGCCCCTCTTCCTACGCCACTGTACACACATGCATTTAGTGAGCAGCTGTTTATTTGTACAGATGTATAAACACGACACTCAACACTTTAGCTGTCAATGTCCATTTACCATCAGGTACTTTGTCTATGTCACACACATGCGAACCGCAACTTGCTCTCGGGATACCAGAGATCAAAGTGTTTCTGGGCAATGATTAAGAACCGCCGTAACAGAAAAATCCTCCATTTACTTTGAATGATATAATATTAAACTCGAACTGCAAAGCAATTCATTTCGGCACAAATTCGAACTGGAATTTCTTACATACAAAATGACAAGTTTTTATAGCATACCCAGTTTTACTTAGTGCTATTTTGTAGTTAATTACAAGCATAAAAATAGTACATACGCTATTTTGTTGTTCGTGATCGATCAGTTTCTTTCGCAGCTGATCCAATTTGACAATGTTCTCCGGTGGTAAGTGAAAACTGTGCCTTTCAGCTAATCCGTCTAAGCAACATTTCAAAGCACTTTCTATTAAAGATCTGCATTTAGTCAACGCAGTAGATGGGAACGTATTTACGATATAATCACAAAAACATAGATAATTTTCCCAAAACTCATTCTGTTTCTCCCAGTACATAGAATTAGCAGATTTTCTTTGTACGTACGGTAAATCTATTATATAGTTACGAATGTTATTAATAAATTTTGTATTACACACGTCTAATATCAAATTCGACTTTAACTGTTCAAAGGAAGAAGTGCATACGATTGCTATAACTTTCATAATCAACACGTATAGATCTGGTTTTTCTATAGAGGATTCTAAAAGGTGCAAAAAAGCATCTTTTTTTTCATTAATAGATATTATAACTTCTTTGCTATCCATTTTAGATAAGTCATCGAAAAATTTAAACCCAACGTGTTTTCCTCGAGTAGGTCGATTGCCTTCTCCGTCATAATTAGGCTGTGGCATACTTCTGGTCTGTCTATTCATTGTATTGTTATTTCTGTTTCTGCTATATATATTTTCTCCTTCGCCATCTTCATTCCTTTGGTAATGCCGCCGAGATCTATTTGCGTTACCATCTATATTTTGTTGTGTTGCTGTAACAAGCACCGTCAACAGTTTTGTTTATATGCCCAAATATTGAATTACAAGCACACATTCAAATTCATGTCTTACTTAATTGCTAAATTTAAGTACAGATAGTATTGCAAATTTGCAATTACTTTAGTTTTATATAAAAGCACAAGTTTTTGAGGACGGGTGGATGCTTCTTCGTCATTAACAGAAAGGTACTTATGGCATTCGATATAGAGATTATATTGGGTATATTTATTTCTAGCTCCCACCCGCAGCTTCGCCCGCGTGGTGTGTTGATAAAAAATTGTATGTGTTATTTTCATTTCACACTATAATCTCTGTGTCTAATTTTATTCAAATCCGTTCAGTAGTTTTTTTGTGACGGAGTAACAAAAATCCTCCCAAACTTTCGTATTAACAATATTAGATATATTATAATTTACTCGTAGTAGGTATAACTTACCATCAGGTCTAGAATGGGGACGCCTGTTCTGCCTGATGTGACGCCCTGTGCCCATACCACGGTCTTGAGATCCTGAAACCAGCATTAGGGGCACATATTATAACGTCACAGAAATTTCGTAACTCTTCCACAAAATACATATTTGTATCTGACGCCTTTATCTAAAAGGTCTATTATGTAAAATCAATCATTTACGAGCTGTCTTCTTGGTCTAGTGATTAGTAAGCCTGACTACTAAACCGGAGGTCGTGGGTTCGATCCCCACCCGGCAGTGGCGTAGCTATTGGTGGTGTTACCCCATTGACAGTATAAAAGCAACAATTTTTTTAATTATTTTTTGTAAAAAATTAAATTAAAAAAAAATGTTTGTACATTGCTCATGGCTGGGTAAGCGGTTGGGTGTCACCCCAAAAAAGGTGACACCGGGTGCGGACCGCCCCTGCCGCCCCTCCTTGGCTACGCCGCTACCACCCGGAACAAACTTTTCTACGATGTGCAGATATGTTTTTTTGTCTTTTAGTTGTCTGTTCACCATACTTAGTTTGGCATTAGACGGCCGTATACGAGTCGTCCCAAAATATTTAATATTATTAACCCTATTCATTTATTTCGCAAAAAACATTTCTCCTTTCTTAAGGTAGTAAATTGGGAACCCTGTAATATAGGTCTGCCATGTCCATCCGTACATTAACTGTCTTTTATTTAATACTTTTTTGCTTGGAAGAAATGTAAATAGTGTATATAGAAATTAACGTTTGTCTGTGTGTTTGTTTGTTAGTCCTTTATAGATTCTGAAATGGTAGGAGATAGAGCACTGTCTTTTGCAACTTTGTACAGAATTCTCTAGAAAAGGTTTTGGTACTAAAATGGTATACATAGATCGGACACATGGTTGATGAGTCAATATGTAGCAACGCAAGGTGTAATAAAACAACGTTGGCCAGACAAAGACTGATTTTATTTATGAAGTGCGGGTGTTAGAAAATAATATTTTTTTATGTACCCTCGTAACTAATACTACACGTATAACACAAGGTACAGCTAGTTAACACTAATAGTGTAAAGAGGAAAGATATTTGTTTCTTTCTTTGAATAGAATAGGCTCCGAAAGTACTGTTACCATTAGAATCCTACATTATCCCTGATTAACATAGGCTATATTTAATACGAGAAAATATAGGGTCCTGCGTGAAAATTTCTACAATGTAACCCAACATGTGAAAAAAGTACCAAAAAAATACTTATATCGCGTACGCTGCGGAAATGATTGACAATACATCAAAGTCATGTACTACAGTTTTGTAGAGGAGTTCAATATCTACAAATAAATCCGTGAGAGTGTATGTCTGTTACGATTTTGTGGTAACTGGTTCTTCGGAAGCGAAGAGAGAGTAGTTTGTATTATAGAATAAAACACATGTAAGACAAAACAATGAAGAAAGAAGAACGAAGAATGCGCGTCCTTATCGCTTTAAAGCGATTTCTTTCAACCATATCTCACCAGTAAAATTATTGTTCCATCCCTGGCGGGTCCCAGCAGTGGAAGAACGAGCTCCACGGCTTTGCGATCTCGCCCTCCGGTGAGATGGCCCTTAAAAACATTATCATAGTAAATATATATTTATAGGTACAAACGAACTTACCTGTGTGTAAAGTTCTTTATCAATCATACGAACTGCATAAACCAGAAATAATTAAGAAAGTATAATATAGTACAAATAATTCGCATATATGATATGTATTTCTATAATATTTTTTTAGATAGAATGAATTAAAGCTTTCCAATCCCACTTGATGTTAGTATTTATTTCCAGTTACCACATGCCACATGCCACATGCCATCAGAAATAACACATCATAAATAACATAGAAATCACCCGTAGGTTAAATCTTATGTAACTAATGTAACAAAAATCCGACCCAGCGGATTCTCGTTGCAAAAGTCGAAGCGATATTGTAGCAAGTTTATCATTGAAGCGTTATTTGGTAGTCTTATTGCACTCTCAATTGCACCCCGACGACATCGATCCGAAAGTCGTTCATCAACGAAATGTTAATAGTATTTCGATCCTGTAGAGTTGAATATCTATTGAAGTTAATCGAAGAACGGGTAATATGTGAATATCACATTCCAACTGGAGTGCAATCGAACGACTTTTGAATTTGAACGGCTTTCATTTTTTTTTAAAACTAATCGGCGGCTGGTCGGTAATAGAGATTCGCTTAGCAGGCAAGATTTCTATCAAGCTAAAAAATATTAAAACATAGCTTACCTGGGTCTTCATGAAACATGCTTGATAAGCACAGTGAACCGACGCACTTCTAATGAGATGATAAGATACTGAAATTATAATAATTACTATTAAAAACAGTCCGTTATGGCCTGGCCGCATTTTTCGATTTCGGAAAAGTTATGAAACAGCGACCAGTTGGTACGAGGATGCGAGATCGCCAGTGGCAAAAATTTCATCGCTTCTGTGCTTCGTCAAGAACTCCAACAAGCTCTTCGTGCTGACTGTTATCGTTAGCAGTCGTTAAGCCATGTTGAAGACTTTTGGGTGGCGTAAAAATTTGCGACGTTTGGTTTGGACACTAACACATTCTCTAATCTGCATTCCAGCATCGTGGTATGCTTAAGCCTCCTCTGTACGAGGAGAAATTCGTGCTGGAGTGGGGCCATCAACGAATTGAAGACAAGCAATGGCGAAGAATCTATTAGGATCCACCAATTATTCTGACGTATGACATAGGACTATTAAAAAGTAACTTTATTTATACTAGTTAAAAGTAACTTTATTATTACTATTAAAAAGTAACTTTATTTATATTTATATTTATTCATAGATTTCATGAAATATTAGTATTGTTTTACATTGCTTCAGTTTTAAATTTGCTTTTATAAATTTTACTCGATTTCAATACATTTGGAAACAAAACGCAAGACTCCTCTCAGCAAACGCTATTGACAGACAAAATTAGAAGTGCATCAATTAGTATAGTTTGGCGGGAGCAATATTTGTAGTTAAAATATCATTGACCGTATTAATGTACATAGGTATATACGTAATCGCCTTCAAATATACTGATTAATATAAATGATTACAGAATACATTCAAATACATTTAAACCACACATTACCTTTACTGGGACGGTCGTTCTTGAATGTTTAATAACAAAACGTTGCCTAGCAACTTAATACAAACAGGAGAATTTTTGATGTTTTATCAACTGTTAACTGATTTGTATCATTCCATTTTTAAAAACTTTTACTTGTAAATCATGCTATTTACTTGTTGACAAACGCATAAAGTGTATTAAAACGATATTGAATAAATTTTAAAACTATAAAACAAAATACTTCAAGATGTAGAAAGGTTAGTGTCTCCTTCATGATATTAACGATGTCAGAGTATGAATTTGTGAATGATGTGTGTTGTAATTTTTTTTGTGTGAGTGACATGACTA
>DWJZ01010428.1:0-10122 GCA_018249125.1 Asbolis capucinus
AGATAAATATATTTACGTAAATAATTTTACATTAAGTAGTCATAATACTTACCTACATAGACGTATAACACAATATTTACTAAGTATTTTACTAAGTATTCATTATATTTTTAAAGGTTCACATGTAAAGATCATCTAAAGAGGCACTACCGTATCCACACAGGGGAGAAGCCGTACAAGTGCGATATTTGCGAGCGCGCCTTTACACAAAGCAACGATTTGGTCAAACATCGCCGCGCGCATTTAGGAGACAATCTTTATAAGTATGATATATATAATTTTATTTCTCATGCATATATAAGTTTTGTTTTGTTTGTAATAAAATTAAAATAACTTAATAAAAAAAAATTATAACAAGTTTTGATGTAGAACCGTCACATTGGATGTTTAAGACACTAATAGGCTGTAACATTTTCAATGTCACAATACACAAGTTTTGTAAAAATAATGGAAAATTCCAAGCAGTAATAACCTAGTGGTTTGAACGTCTCTCAAACGGGAGGTCCTGGGTTCAAATCCTGCGGTGTGCACCTCAAATTTTTAGAGTTATGTTCGTATCAGAAGTTGATTATCACTTGCTACGGTGAAGGAAAACATCGTGAGGAAACCTACACCGGGGAGTTCTCCATAACGTTCTCGAAGGTTTGTGAAGTCCACCAATTCGCACTTGGATAGTGTGGTGGACCCAGCCTGAACCCCTTACATTATGAGTGAAGACCTGAGCCCAGTGTCCCACAGCAATGGTGGAAGTTAACGTAAATATCGTGTTTTAAAATATTGTTTTGACGCAAAAATTATTTACAAGATTTGTAGTATTTTGAGAATATTTGACTATTTAACAATTGAGAAATATTTCGTCAATATGTAGGCATAGTGGAATCTTAGATGGTCTGTGTTGTTGACGATGTTGAATGTTGAAATGTTGACGAAACGTCACTTTGACTGTGACATTTCGTTGCTTTATTTCGAGTCAAATTTTTTGTGTATTTCAACAATGAAAATTTTAATTGACATTTTTAATTTTTATTTCCAGGTGTTCTCAATGTGCCCAAAGTTTCCGTCTAAAGACTGAGCTTCGTCAACATATATCCGACCATTTTATATCACAGAGACTTGAAATTATAAACGCTGGTAAATCTGCTGTTAGTGATAAAAAAAGTGATGAAACCAGTGCCCCAGTGAATAGTGATCAGACGGTTTCATAACAACTGATGAAGCTGATGTTATAGAAATGGTATTTTTAATTTGGGGAGATCTGGGTAACTTCAACCGTAATCATATGGGCTGCATAAATGAGGAGTAGAAAATGGCTTTTTCAACCCACTGCTGAGCACAGGTGTCTTATTATACTCAGGAGGCCTAGAGTATACTCCACGGCTCCCACATACGCTGCATGCATCTTATTGGAGGTGTTAGTATCCAAATCAACTAAAATTTTAAGACCTCCGACATGCCAAACTATCCTATATATTGTATATTATCCATTTTCCTCCTCCATACAAATCTTGTAATCAGTCTTACTGTCAAACCAATACCTTGAGGAATGAAAAGGCTTTTCTCTTAAGGCCCAGGTTCGAGTTCCGATGGGAATGTATGTGGTTAAATATTTGTTTTATTGATTGTGTTTATATGGGATACAATAAAGTTGTTTCTGTCTGTAAGTTTCACAGCAACTATTATAAAAATATGCTACTATTTTCCCATTTGCACGGATCGTGGTCACGACCCTATAACCGTGAGTACCCGTATAATAGTTAAGTTTACAGTCCTCGATGATAGTCACGATTTGTATTTTTTGCGTCTATATTTCCCAGTTGCATTTATTGTGGTCTCGAAGCAGTAATCGTGAGTACCCGTTAAAAATAAAGTGTACAGTTCTCGATTTTGAGTACTCATGATATGTATTGTGTGCGTATATATGCTCCAGCTGCATAGACGTGATCACGAACCAATAATCGTGAGTACCCGTATAATAGTAAAGTGCCAGGTCCTCGATGATTGTTTTTATTACGTACTAGCTTATTCAGAAGATAAAGAAGAAGTACATAATTTAAAAAGAAGTAAGAACTAATTTGCGAAGTTTATGTTATTTCCAGAAGATAAATATTATCTTTAATGCAGAAATAATAAATTTTATCCCGAGGTAGTGTTAAAACGAATAGTCATTGAAGTATATTTACATATTTTTATTGTATAATAATTGAAAAGATAATTCAAATAATTTATTATTTATAAGGTATGGATACAGTCGACAAAGGTAATAGAATTTTAGTGTAATAGCAACACACACGGCATTTTGTAAACGTCAGCTGTCAACACGACTCAACGATTTGTCTTCGAAACATTCGTAATGAATGTCAAGGAATACGGCGTCGTTAAGGCTGGATCTTTATATCAGGATCTTTGCTAGCTAGCTTTAAAGAAGAAAAGAATTCATGGCTTATGTTTTAAAGTTTCTGGTGTGTACCATCCCATGCTTCGATGTTTCTGATGTGTATCATCTTATGTTTTATGTTTCTGATGTGCAACATCCTATATCTTTATATGTATTTTTGATATGTAACATCTCACATACTGGTGTTTCTGTTGTGTAACATCCCATGTTTTGATGTGTCTGATGTGTAACACCTTTCCACATTGCCCCTTCTTGTTTGTCTATAAATATAAAAAATCGTAGTTGCCCTAGTTGATTGTACCAATCCTACTGTAAGTACCTTTAATTGTTACGCGAAGACAATACTTATTGTTATTATAAATTTAAAATTTGTATTCGTTGAATAAAGAGAATATTTTTTATTACATTTTGCCTTTGATCACACACTATTGACGATAGAAAACTTTAACCACGAAACCCCCTGCTGATTGGTTAGTAAGTTCTATACTAATCTTTTTTTATAAACTTTTATTTAACTTGCAGTGTATGTTTGTATATTAGTATGTATAAAATATTGGTATGTTTTTTTGTTAAGTGTTCCAGTCACTCTTGCCCGGCGACGACGAGATTGAAGGCGTTTCTTGTAAAAATATTTACGTTAAATATTTACGTTAAATATTTTTCACTCAAGAAGGTTATAAAATAGCAGTACGGCATCAGAATAATCACTATTTTACAAGCTTTTATTTAACTTGCAGTGTATGTTTGTATATTAGTATGTATAGTATACTTTGTTAAGTGTTCGGGTCATATCTTGCAAGATAAAACCCACTTCCTCTTACACTTCGAAGATAAAATTTTGTATAAACCTTCCGTTATGATGACAAAGCAGTTTTATAACATGCATAATACTACATTCAGGATTGGCTTCAGACAAGAGAACTCCTCAACGGTTAACAATACAGGTATGATATTTATGTGTTTCTACGTATTAGGGCTCATTAATAAAAGTTTGTTTTTAAATCTATACTAATAATAAAACTGTAACGGGGTCAATTCTGTACATTAAGTATTTTTTGCGGGGAAGCTGGGAGGTTTTGAGACCAAAACATATTTTTTATGTTGTTCGAAGTTTACGCAAAAACCATTGGACAGATTTATATGAAATTTGACATAGTCAAAGTGTAGAACCTGAGAATTGTTATAGGATACATTTTATTCCAGGAAATGGCTTAGTTCCTATAGGATAAAATTAGTATGGCAACTCCAAAACCAATGATCAATTTAGATGAAATTTAGCATGTTTGTAGCTTATGTACGGACAATGGTTGTAGGATACTTCTTATCCCAGAACACTGCTTTGTTTCCGTAGGATAATAGGTTAAAGTTAGTATAGCAACTCTGAAACTACTGGACAACTCAATGCAACAAGGCAATTTCTAGTATTTTAATAAAACTTTATTCTATGTTATCAACGGATAAACGGGTAGACAGGTCACCTGATGGGAATTAATTATATTTTGAAGCAATATTTAATAATCGTGGCCCACTTTATCTAGCGAAAGCATTTTGGTACCGTCTTACTTTTTATAGTATTGCAGATAGCCCACCTCCTTTCTAAAAGATTGTATAATAGCCTGCTTTTAAGCTATTTATCAATAGAAGATGTTTAGAGCATCAGATAAAGTTGCCTAATTTTATACAGTGGACTCGGCTTGTGATAAAATTGGTCGGATTGTAGAGTTCTGACTCCGTAGTATGGATTTTTTTAATGATTAAAACGCGTCGAGCTATTGTGGTGGCAAATCTTCGTGATAAAACAGGTTGAAGATTTCTTTTGCCTGATTTTTTATGTGCAACATCAACCAATTTCAATTTCTGAGCAAGTGTAATTTTTTATTGAATTTATAACGCTAAAACATCTGAAACCAAACAATGGAAAGTGGAAAAATGGAAGAATGTAGAAAACTTATGTATTAGTAATGACCTATAGTAGTACCTATACCAGGTCTTGGGGAGGAATCGACATGAATCCTGTGAACTTCCTGTTGAATCCGCCCATGAAACGCCGGATATATGTTGATGTTAGCAACATGAGAGGGTCATTTGGTTGCTAGCCAAAAATAAAGCGCTACTTTTTCCTCCTTGCAACGCATTGGTGATGCCTCTGGTGTTGGTAATGTCCATAGGCGGCGGCATTAGATGGCATGTCTGCTGGCTTATCTGCTTAAAAAATAAAATTAAAAAAGCATCCGTACACTGAGAGATTAGGCTGTTCGTTAAGCGTTCATTTATACAAACTCAAATAGTTTAATTCATGTAACTTTTTTAAAATACCCTTGTGTATGTCGATTTTTTTTAATCTACCACCGTTTTGAAAAGGTGCCAAAATAAGGAGAAAAAACTGCCAAAGAAATTTCTTTGCACGTCTTTTAAATATAATGCTTACAATAAATTTGCCAAATATCGTGAAGATTCAATAATTAAATGTACGGAAATTAAGTACTTTAATTATATAGTTATGGTTACCTAAAGGTCTCGTAAAAGACTACATAACACAACGTAACAATAACGGTCTTAACAGCATCCCAGTTGCAGATACAACTTTATTTCCTTACATCATGAACCTTACTACATTGACTTAAGAATTGTGTATCCACGTGAGGTAACTGGTACCTTCACCATTAGATGTGGTAGGGCGCCATTTGTATTGAAAGCGCTCGAACTGCGCACGCGCGAAAACGTTCGCGCGTTTCGTTTTAAATCGTGAATGTAGGTGTGAAATATGTGAGTAAACGACTTGATATTTGATAAAAAAATAAATTGATAAATTATTTAATTAATATTGTCGTGTAATTTAATTGATTTACCAGTTGTGTTTTAGTTTTTGATAGTTAATATTATAATTATGTTAACATTAATTAAGTACTACTATTACAGGTAAGTATTAACAGAATATATTAGTTAAATAATTCCGTATCACTAATTGCCTATTAACTGAAAAAATAAAATAAAAAAGTAAAATAAAGTAATCTTTCCAGCACAAATTCTCGAACTTATAAAACTCAGTCGGAAAAATAATCTACTTACCTAAAAATTAGGAAGCTTTAAATAAGTTGAGAATAATTTTAATTTAATGATTTTTTTTATCATTTTTACTGTTATGCTTTTGTGTACATTATGCCAGGTGACGGGTAATCCTGATATGTATTTCGCGCCAAATTTTGTTCAAATTTAAGTTGTGTCAATTGCACCTGTACCTTATTTTTAAACCCATAAAACATTTATTTTAAAGAAACGGTTAAATTAAAGAATGAGTGATTATTTTGTAATATGTAACCCCAAAACGAGAAAAAAAAAAATTCCGTTTGTCATCTCAGGCTTTTTGGCATAATAACTTCCAACACTATTTGGCCACTAACCCGCTACCAATCCAACCTGGAGCAGCGTGGTGGAGTTTGCTCTCGAACACCTTGGTTATACTCCCTTGCTCTAGAAAAATTATTAACGAGTTGGACAAATTGTAAATTTATATTCGATTTGCCTCTATTTATTCAAAAAACCCTATTTAGATGGATGGATGCTTGGTCCTCTTTTACGCAAAAAATACGGAATGGATCTTGAATGAAATTAGGCACATAAATAGATTGCATTTTTAATACAGCAGGCAACTTTTAATCAATATACTACGCGGGCGAACAAGATAAATATCTTTAGACAACTTACCTACATACGACCATCTGACCCCAAATCAAATCCATTTATTTGTCATAAGTGTAGGTACAATATGAAGATGTTCAGATGTCTTTGCCTTTACACTTCGTCATAACATGACATACAAACATACTAAACTTTAGTTTATACTATGGTGATCAGACAACTGACAAACATATGTACATATATATTTTTAACGTCATGGGTAACTACATAAGAACCACACTTATTTGCTAAAAGAAGCTAGGTTAAAAATCGTTGTTCACATACTTTTGGATATAAGGTTTTTATTAAATACATACTTATATAGATATTTACACCCAGACACACAGTACAAACATTCATGCTCATCACAGAAAAATGTGACCTGGGTGGAAATCGAACTCACGACATTCAGTGTAGCAGTCAGGTTCACTAACGACTAGACCAACCGGCCTGTCTGGATGTATGTCTGCTACTTCACTTGAAAATACAAAACGAATCTGAATAAAATTTGACACAGTCATAGTTTGAGTCTCGAAAAACATACGGACCACTTTGTATCAATACAGCACGCGCACGCAGCGATACTTGTGATCTAAAAGTACCTACATAAATACCCAATAATGACTTGTAAATTTTAATTTCTCAGTTACTTAACTAACAAGAACTTATTTTATTGTGCACCGTGACGATTATTGCTTAAAATTGCACCAAGCGAATGGGTTTTGTAACAGATTTGAACAACTATTGCTCAATTCAGAAAGCAAAACGTACAAAGAAAACTACCTACCGGAGATATTTCACAACTTTATTAGTTCTGACTTATCAGTACCGTGCTTTTATAAATAGATTCTGTTTTGTGAAGGTGTATTGGGGTGTCTTACAATCAGGGTTGCCAACTTTTTTTGTTTGAATACAGTGTGTATATGTTTTATAAAAGCTGTAACAATATAGTACGCTTAAAATATAGTATTTTATAGGAAGACTAAAAAGTAGCTAAATTTTTAGAGACGTTTCTTTTGCACAGGACGTCAGACGTTAAAAAATGCGGATTTTTTTATTACCTTTAGTGTTGCCAAATCGAATATTGATTAATTGTACTTAAATATATTTTCGCATATTAATAAATAAATAATAAATAAATATTTCTTCAATAGTATGTGTATAGTACGTAGTGCCAAAATACAATATTCAATAGTATGTGTATAGTACAATACTATATAATATTTTACTTTGTTAATAATTTATAACTTATGTAGAGACATTGTATTGTAAAATTTTGACTTTCGTTAAGTGAGCTTTTGGCTCCTATGACGAAATAAACAATTTTCATTTTATTACGGTTGACAACCTACCTACATAGAATACAAAACTATATCCCATTCTGGCCTATCAGGATGTTATAAAAGCCGTACAGATGTCAGCTCGGTGGTTACCACTCTATTGTTTGAATTAACTGACAAACGATTCGTCGTGTTACGGTTGGAAGTTGAGAGCCGTCCTGAAGCGGTATGTTGTTGTGTGTGAGGTTATTTGATTCCGGTTGCTGTAGCAATATACTGGATCCCCTGTTTCTTTCTCTTGCCCGCGTGTGCAGGTCTATTACTTCCTTCGTGGCAGGCAATTTACCATCAGGTGACCCGTCTGCTCGTTTACCTGCTTATTACATAATAAAACCCAGCAAAAACGGCTATACTTATTTTAATGCGGTTTTTACTAATCAGTGGATAGGTATACAATTCCAACTTAATTTGAATATATATTATCACCTAGCCTACGAAGCGAAAGGTTATCCTGGGTTCGATTCCTGCCCGAGGCAAATATTTAAATTACATAAACTTAAATAAATAATTATACATAATACACAAAATAATAATAACTCGCTACATACATTCGCTTATAATACAATAAATAAAAATCAAAATAAAAACCTATTTAAGTCTGTTTTGGTTTCAAAACATCACAATATTAGATGTAAATTAAAATACAATAAGCCAAAATATGCTAAAAGTCTTAGATTGTTTGGTTTCATATAAATAAAATTAAAAATTTAACTTGTGTGACATCGTCGCACTCGGCATAACTTGTGTGACATCGTCGCACTCGGCATAACTTGTGTGACATCGTCGCACTCGGCATAGATTAAATTAAATGTTTATTAAATTTAACAAAATATGCATTATTAGGGATAATAAAAATACTGGTCTGATGTCGGTCGAATTTAAATGGGAGTATATCACAAGGGGTAGGTTTCGAGTGTGAAAGAATCATCAAAATTGGTACACCTTCCAAGGTTAAGGGATAGCAACAGCATTAGTTAAAAAGATATAGTCGGATTATGAACCTCCTCCTGTTTTTAAAGTCGGTTAAAGTTACTTAGCTATAGTTAGTTTTTCTCGTCCGTACAAATCTTATAATTATTGCCCCAAAGCCTTTAAAAGTTATTTTTTACGTGATTTTTACAAAACTCTTGTATTGTGACATTGAAAATTTGTTGTAGTGCAAGATGCGTTAGTAAGTTAAACATATAATGAGACTGTTTGTACGAAAACTGTGACATTGTCAATCAGTTTAAATTACAAAATTATAATAATATATAAAATATATGAAAGTAATGATGAAAAAAACGGACTATACTTTAGGTAATAAAATTGAACAATGATTAATCGCAAGATCTGTGACGAAGTTCATAAATGAAATGAATTTGTATTCGAAGTTGTTTTTTACAAACTTTTCGAAAGTCAAACTATGCACCGCTTTAACAACTCTGGACAGTGAGTGGTCTTGGAAAAAAAAGAAAAGTTCTTTTTCTCAATTCACATTGTTACACTTACGGAAATGAAACTCATGCCCAAGCATTTTTTCATAAAAATATTCATCCACTTTACAATAACCTTTCGTCGTAAGAAAGCTTTTGACATGAGCTTTAAATATTCGAATATTAGTAGCAGTAGGAAGCCTAATCAATCCTTACCAGGAGTAAGTGTCGATGCTGTTATGTCACAGTCTAGTTTTATCGTATGCCCTCATAGAACAAACAACAAATTATGCAACATGTTTGGTACCTACATATATCCTAGGACAGAGCAGGAAGTGTGGGCTGACTGGTTTTAATATACTGTGGCTTTTGTACTCTTACAAAGTAAATATACAAAGTAAATAACTAAACTATCACTTCTTTTTGTTCTTAGATCACTTAGTTTTTAACTCGTAGAGGTACTATTTACTTTATTCAGGAGGAGGCAACTTTTGACAGACGCGCTGGTTATTGTAAAGTCAAGTCAAAATTCATTTATTCGCATAGTTATTACAAATCACTCACATATTTATTTACTTAATTACTAAAGTTACAAACAAAATACATGCAGAAATATACTATCTAACACTATTAAAAATTAAATGCACAAGTTTGTCACAGAGTGAACATATTAAACATTTTTAATAAAGATATGGCGGCTGTCAGTTTAACATTATACTTTTGAACGTCAACATTTTTTTTAATCTTTCACCGTGTCGGAAAGGTGCTATATTGAGGAGAAGAAACAGCCAAAGAAATACCTCATCACATGTTTTCAATTAGTAAGCACTTATTATACAGAATATAAAAAGTAAAACAAATCAATAATATAGATATGAAATACGCGAAGCTGGATGCGGTACATTTGTTTCCAGGCATACTTATCGCAAATCTTGTTGTAGTAGCCTTGACTTCTTAAAAATCTTTACTTTGAGTTTCGAAAGTTTATGAAAATTTATCTTAAATAAAATTTACAGTTAATCCGCGCAGCAAATCGCACTTTTTTGATCTTAATCTTAGTTTTTGTATTTTGTTGCAATTCTATTTCTTTAAGGAAATACATTATTTCAAATAAATTTTAATATTAAATTGCATTAACATCCTGTTTATAACTTCGACAGTTTTGACCATGAAATTTTATTTTATTCGATATTTAAATACATGATTTTTATACATATTAGCAGAATATATTATTGTCGTCATATTTTTAGAGAAACATTTAAAATTTGGAACTATGATGTTTTATAATCTTTAT
>DWJZ01010429.1:0-10122 GCA_018249125.1 Asbolis capucinus
TTATCAGTTGTCTGATCACCATAATACAAGCTAACGCTTAGTTTGGGTTCAGTTGGCCGTGTGTGAATTGTCCAAAGGTATCTATTAAAAAATATTTATTTATATTAATATGTTTGTTTAGAAACTCTACCCGCAGTACAGCACTACGCGTAGAAGTTTTTCCCGTGTAAATTTCGATCGATCTGTGTACCAAATTTCATGAAAATCGGTTTAACAGTTTTTGCGTGAAGGATTAAGAAACAAACATACAAATTATAACGTGTTATATAACGTATTTTTAATAGTAGTAGGACATTTATTTACAAAACTATTCAATTTTTATGTCAATCAAATCGCAACTATTAGTGTCTATTACAAGGTCGATTGATCTGACGTTTTTCCAGAAAAGTTAGACTTAGTCTACTATACAATACAAATATTGTTTATTGTACTTCATATTAAAGGATTACAGAAATTTAAGGCTTACTTACAAAGGGCAGTCTTATCGCTCAGGTAGCGATCTCTTCCAGACAGCCTTTGGGTAGTGTATGTGAATATTATTGTGTATGTAATATGGTATGTGTTATAATTTCTATTCGAGGTGTATAAAAGACACCGTTCTAAATTCAAATGTGCCGCATACAAAGCTAAGCACCAGCGAGAAACAATTACCTTATACGAACGTTAGTTAAAATTTTTCGAACAATACTCACGTTTCGCCCGTAGTCCGGTTTACGAGATCCCAATTAAAAAGTACCCTCGGTCCGGTCGTATCCCGGATCAGTTTTGATCTATTGTTTCACGAAAGTCAATACCTGTGCGTTACTCTCAGGAATTCCCTTGCTTGAATCCTTCTATTTTTATTCATGAAATTTTATTAGCCTTCCGAGTGACTTTCAGTATAGCCGTGATGTTTAATTTGGAGATTGTGAAGCATTTTTGGTTCACGGTACTTTTTGAAGGTATATTTATTGATTGAAGGAAAACACCTAAGATAAATGGTAATATTTGATGGATGCTCTTTGAGTCCTCCAAAGCCCGGCGTGTTTCGATTGTAAGCGATCGGCAAAGTTACGCAACAGCGGACGTGCACGGTAGGAGGATGGGTGACTAGTAGTAAAAACGTTAGGAGCGCTTCCGTGCTTTGGAGAGCACGTAAAACCGTCGGTCTCGGTTGCTATTGTGTGATAACAATGGTTTAACCATGTCGTAGGCCTTACCTTCCGTCACTTGGCACCAATTCGCACTGGGGCAGCATGGTGGAGTGTGCCCTAAGTCTCCTCAGTATGACGAGAGACCCGTACTGGGCTAACAATGGATTTTCTTTATCAGTAAAAATCCCTAAAGTGCTCAAATGTTTTTAGACAACGATAGGCATCGACTTGTAATTTTTCATGGTGTATTAATAGCCAAGGCTATGGCACTACCGCGAAGGTTTGTAAAGGTTACGTCAGTTCATGCGGCTCGTGCACGCTAATGTCATCAAAACTAATAACATTCCAAGACTCCTGTTGCGGGAACATCGAGCTGGCTAAAAGTTTGTGATGGTCCGAAGTGTCGTTTGATTGATGAAACTGATAAATTGAAGTTACAGTTCGGATGATTTATTGCTAATGTTAGTGAGACCGACGTGCCTTATTAGTCGCCTCATTAGTTGTTCTACTTTATACTGTCGAAGCGAAAAGAATTAGTTCCAATGCTGTAGTGCTTTTATAGAAGTTTACGTTTGATTTTGAAAAGAGGTTTGATTGAGCATTTTAGTTTACGAGTGAAAGCAGCTTAAAATGTTATTGAGTTAAGTTATAATTTTAAAGTAGCTTAATCTATAATTAAATAAAAAAAGAAAGAACACTTATGTAGAAGTATTGAGTGGCATTGAAACAGAATCCATTTACTGCTATATAAATAAATATTAAGAATAACGATATTTGGCGACATTTTCGACGTGCACCTCTATGGTGTACTTTTACAACATTTTGTTTTGAGTTTAAGATAGTTGGAGTCCTATATATCCTGAACACGTAATCATTTCATTTTTGGTTTTTTACAGTTATTTTGTACTTGATCACCTTATATGTTTTATTTTCACCTGGCTGACTAGCTCGCTTCTGTGAATTCCATTTAGATAACGTCCATAAATCCTTGAGCGAACTCAGATAAAACTTGTGAGCTAATTTACTGAATTCATTGTTTAACGAACGATGTTTGTAGAATCCCTTTGAAGTAGTTGAAACGTAGTATAGGCAATAGTTTTAGTAAAATAATTGCATCCCGATCTTTATCCCGCTGAATGACATTGTCAACAAGGCTGACAGCTTACTATAGTAAGGTATACATGACTGGGTCAGGAGTGAAACGTTTTTCTGGTTTAATTGTGTATTTTTTAGGTTGCAATATATGAGGTGTCTTTGAATTCGTTAGAATTTTTGTAGTGACATGATTATATAAATTTTCAAAATGGCGCCCGGATATGAAAACGAATGTGGGTTAGGTTATTAATATGGATATCAAAAGAAATGTCATCAAAAGGCCATTTCAAAAAATGTCAAAAATTTTCTAAAGATGTATCATATAACGTTTATATTACTGTTTTAACACAAATCATCAAAATGCATACGTTCGTTGTCGCAGTGGTTTATATAATTTTATTTGGACAAATAACTCAGTGGTTAAAAAAAGCCCGATGTCTACAAATGATCATAAGCAAATGGAAATAAGCACATGCAATCTTTATTAACATGGAAGTTGAGTTTATTGACGCAACTTGCATATTTGATACTTGATTTGGTTTTGATACTTGGATTAATTACTTTTGATTCTTTTTGAATAGTATAGGTAAAGTAGGTAAGATTTTTAATGCGGATTTATTTTTAAGTGCCTTCATTTTTGCTAAAATTTTGTACCTATGTAGTTTCCGATCATTTCCACGTCAATTGTTTTATGAAGCCTTTATAACCAGCCACCCCATTGTCCTCGAGAGGGCCTGACGGGCGACACCGACCCCTCTATTGAGTCTGTACTTCCTTTTAAAATAATTCAAGCACTTGATTCCATCAGCCTTTGTTAGGTAAAATATAAGTGGCTAACTAAATTTATGATTTTTTTTTTCGAATTCGCAGTGTGAATCTACAATTTTTTCGAAAAAAATGTATGTATGTACATATGTTCCGTATGTGTGGCTGCGTCACATCTGTTTCACGTCTGTTTCTGGCAGGCAACGCATTCGTGACACAGCCCGGAATTGCAAATGGATGGTGGTGACTTTTTACCATCAGGTAAGATCTGTTCGTGTGCTTGTATAGGGCATGGAAAAAATATTGTCATAAATACATAAAGCTTTTATTAATTTCTTCATGTTTATTCAAATCATACGATGAAACATCGGTAATGGCGCATTAAAAAGCTAGTTAAAATATACATTTTGATGACATTAAAAAAATAATGACCAAGATACAGCTACACAGACGTGGTAAAATTTTACGTTTGACGCAATAAAAGGGGCGGAATGACATCATAAGTAGCTTCAGCGGGAAGTGTCTAGTCGGGGAAATGGCACAGTCACTCCTAAGATGGCAACTGGCTTGGGTAATGAACATGTACTAGGTGCAACTTCGATCCTCAATAAATGTACACAAACCATAAACAATCTTTTGTAGAGTTTTCACGAACTTATATAAATTACGTTTTTTCTACTAAACTACTCATTATATTTTTGAAAATTAGTTATTAAACTAAATACTGATCAAAGAACGAAGAAAGCACCAACTACAAATAATTATAGTCACACCAGTCATTCAATAAAATTATAACGCACAACATCATTCACAAATTCATACTCTGGCATCCTTAACTTCCTGTAGGGGTTAACAACCTTTCAACCTATCGAAGTATTTTGTTTTATCTATATAATAAAAATGAATAATAATTCTGGCTAATTTTGGTCTTGAATTATTTATAGAAGTCCAGGGAAGGTTTAAATGGTGAGTAAAACATGATGAAATTGCTAGAATTTTAATAAAAACCAAAGTTTTTTTTCTTAGAAATAGGGATGGTCGATTATCATTGATTTTCGATGATCATCGATGTTGGACAATAAAATATCGATATTTTAAAATTGTTGACTAGAAAACGTTTAGCGTTTTTATTTATCGATTGAGGTAGTAAGAAGTTTTCCGGGTCAGCTAGTACTTTTATAATTTATTGATTTTCGTTTTACTATACTGTATGCATTTGTTATCAAGTAAACAGCATGATTTACATATATTTTAAAAAATGTTATGGTGCAAAAAAGCTACCAACTGATAGAACAACAAAATGTTTAATTGTCCTGTTTGTTCCAGGTTGCTAAGCAACGGTCTGGAATTAAACATTCCTGATCGAATTTGCATCGAATTGTAGATCGAAATTCGAGGTTTATAATTTAAATCTAGATGGGATTTACGAATTTTACGACCAATTTTTTTAAATAATGATTTGTATCGTTACTCTACTTTGCAGTAGACTAAGAACTAAGACCATACAAAGTTTCATTTTCTCTTGTCTTGAAATTAAATCTTGACTTTATCAAAAATTTCAATAAACAACAACAAAAAACAATCAATTGATAGGATATGTCAAATGTAGCTGCCCCTTCCTGTCCACTCTCTTGGTACGCCCTTAATGAAATTCGCTGCTGCAAAACACACATAGTAACATTTGAGGGGAACTTAAAACTATTTCCTGAAACACATACATACATATGTAGGTATAAGTTGGATTTAGGACTTAAAATATCACTCATTTAAGAGCGTTTGTTTACCAGTTAGATAAAAAGATTTGATGTTCTGCAAATTCTTCTATTTTCTGGTTCGTGGAGTAAGTGCCTAAGGCGGTTCCTTACATTATAAAAAACAGCAAAATCTGCTGGGTCAACTAGTAATAATAATGAGCATACATGAATATACTTCCTCTATCATGAACCCCGGTCCTGAAAATATCCAGAATTTTTTGTCGTAACAGAATTTTTGCAACGTCGTGCTAACGAGTACCTTGCTCTATTCTAGTATTGTAACCATGTTGAATTATAATAGTTCGGATAATTCCTGAAATAAACTTATGGTTAAATATGTATATTCACTCTCCGGCTTCCCTGTTCCGTGCGTGGAAATGCTAACACAAATATGCATCACTACAAACACCCCTTATTCGAATCAACATTTATTTGTCGCATAAAATCGGTGGAATTGAACCCGAGACCACACTTTTCGCAGGCAAACTAGACTAGAAGCCTTTCTGGTATAGAAGAAGAAATAGCTAAATGAGAAAAGTTTCATCTTTATCACACAGGCCTTTTCTGTTTCCACTCCTAGGTTTGTTCTGTTTGAAGAATAGCAACTTAAACTATTCTTGAAGCAAGAACTATTCTTGGCCAAGAGTGTTGTAATCGATATTTTTTAAATAAAGAATTGATAAAATATGTCATAATACAAGTACATTTCAAATTAATAGTATATATAGTGACAGTATATCCCAAGAGACTATCTTTTAATACTAAGAATTTGGGTTTGAATTATTTGAGTTACGGTTTAATGGTTAATTAACTGAATCTAACTTCTGTTCGTCCGTCAGTTACAGAGCTCCATATCGTAATAAATCGTTAAATCGTAATAGGTATACAGATATACATAAGTACAAAAAATAAGTAACGAAAAACAAAATGAAAATCAAAGGAGTTCATTTAAAAGAAACCTGTTTTTATCGGTGCAAATAATACAACGGTCGTACGAAACCAACGTGACCAACTGAAATTTAGCCAATTGTATTAAATTATGGAATATATTTTGAATTGTGTGATGTTTTAAGGTTTACAGAATTTTTCGTAATTATTTGTACCTCAAAACACTTGTAAATTCAATTTATTGTAATAATACGATATTCCTGCAAACCCCTCAACCTTACGCAATATCCGAGCCCAACGTTGAATAATAGATTATGATGTTAGAACAAAACTAAATATTGAAACTCATTTTAAAATTAACACGAATTCAACCTAATACAATAATTGTAGTAATTTTCGGTAAAGCCAGAACGGTAGTGGAGGGTGCCGGTCGAGACCGGCGACCGACGCCCGTCAGCTAAGAACCCCTCAAATTCGGCATGAATCAATATTTTGGCGTGCAGTTTTGTCTGTGTCATGTAGAGTGACTGCAATTACCTACTAATTTAGGATAATATGGCTATGCGTAATTAAAGTTAGCCTCCTTTGTATATTATTTTAAACTGTACTACTGGTTTTATAATGTGGTATGGGAATGTATTATGTGAAGGTATTATAATGTTTTATAGTTTTAATTATACTATTTTAAATAAGCAAAATAAAGTTTGGCCATTACATAAATATTTTCGTCATAAATATGATAAAATGTTTCGTAAATTGTGTGTATTAAGTTTTATATTCAATTATTTCTCAACAACTTTCTGTGTATAATAGTAGCTACCTTGTTAATTTTTTTCTTTTTAGAGATTCATTAACAATACAGAGAAAATTAATTTCCAGTCAGAAATTTGGTATGAGAATCATTTTAATTTACAATAGTTTAAGTTTAACAGATAAATATTAGTGATAAGAGAAATTAATTTGAAGTTTTGTGAAACAATTACGAAAGAGAATCTTGTAAGTATTTATTGAATACTAAAAGTATTTAACTAAATTGTAGTAGGTGATGTTATGAATTTTATATGAATAAATTGTTGGATACTAAATTATTTTTACTTTTCAATAATATTATAAATAACAAAGAGGTGCGCTGAACACCAGAAAACGTTGAGGCTGAGAAACATCAGGGAGTGGACAAGTATCCCCTCTGATGCAACTGTTTTGCCTGGCCTTGGAGAGAGAGGTTCAAGGATCGGTCAACTGTTAGTAGTGCTGAGACACATTAAGAAAAAGAATAATGTTATCGGTGGGACGATTTGATATAGTTTTAAGAGAGTATGTAATTTAGCATGTCCTCAATAAATTCTAGCCCATTGCCACCATAGCTGATGCTAAGCCGCTCCCGTTTCGTCACGCAACGCTAATGTATGCGTGTGTGGGCATACTTGGGGCGCGCCGTAAACTATAATGATTTTTATACATGTTGGCGTAGGTCAGCGAACTATTGATTACTGTGACAATCTACAAGGAACTTCACTTGGGATTTTTTGCACTATTATAATTAATACCGCCAAGAATATGGAGAGATTTGTGTTTTCGCCTCGGAAATTACCTTTTATCTTGGATTAATTATCTTTTGTCTTGGAAAAAATTACATTATGTTTAAATTTAGCACTCAGAGTCGTTAATAAGTACTTACATCGTTTAGCACAGATTTTATAAACGGATTATGTACATGAACGACTCTGTGTGTGACAGCTAGCAACTTCGACGTCCTATTTAGACACTTGTATAATACTTTCTTCTTCCAATTATTCAGTTAAGGCGCGGAAGTATGAGGCGGGAGGGGCTAAATAAAGTACCGTGATTAGAGGATTTAAAATTGCGCCATTTAATAAATCACTACGGAACGCATATAGCGACAAAAAGTTTACTCTAGGCAAGTGGTAGTTAGTATTAGTGAATAGGTGAACCTGGCCCGGCTAGTAGGATTCGATTCTAAGCGATCTAAGAAGTTAAGCAACAGCAGGCACGGTCGGTAGGACGATGGGTGACCGGTAGTGACAAAATTTTATGAACACTGCCGTGCTTAGGAGGGCACGTAAAAGCCATCGGTCGTGGTAGTTAACGTTAGACAGCAATCGTTAAGACATGTAGGAGGCCTTTGGGCGGCTTAAAAACTTCCGACACTTGTGTTGGCCTCTAATCTCTTCACCAATCTGCATTTGAGCAGCATCGTGGAGTATACTCTAGGCCTCCTCAGGAGGAGAGACCCGTGCTCGATAGTAGACCATCAATCGAAGCTCTTTAGTAGGTAGAATGTAGACGTTGAGCTAATATTTACGGCGTCACAACTGCTTAGAGGACTTTTTCGTATCTATGATATTATATATTCTTGTATAAAAAATCTCATATCTAGTATTCATCGTTACTAGACCGACAGATATATTTTGTGGAATTTGCAAGGAGCTTGAGACAGATTTATAACGTAGTTTATTATGAATCCATTTGTCTAGTACGGAACTAAAGACATTTCTGCGTTCGATACGTTAATATAATACCCTCTTACTTAGCAACAGTAACAAGACATGTGTTGATTAGCAAGGGAACAGCGCCGTGTGAAGACTTACTGCTGCGAGGGTAATTAGTACATCATTTGGGTGTGTGTTTTGTCATGGCTTCTACACTCACAGTCCAGGGACACCACACCCACTTAGCTCTTTATCATTACACGCTTAATCCTACTGACATTGTATGTGTGAAAGTTTGTGAAGATGTTTGGTATCTGCATGTTTGTATTTTGTCGCACAGACCACAACCAGAAAATGAAAATAGGATGATTTTATACCGATTGTAGGATCCCTTGGGATGAAGTTGCGTTTCCTTGACACGCTAAGCGGTGAACAGATTAAAAAAACGATTGTGTATTGCGCTACGAGGTTTGGTAAGGTCTCAGTGCTCGGCATCTTGTACCTGACAGAGTAGTATCATATGTTTTTAAACTAATATTGCCGTGGATATATTTTTTTTATATGCAAACGGGTACTCACGATCTGTTTATTATCATCCCGATATTTTGACCCAGTTGCATGGGACATTGTCACGGTAAGAGTGTACCTTGCGGATGAAGAATGCACCTAATGCCTACCTCGAATTCTTGACAATATTAATAGGTATGTAATGAAGCTGTAGTTCAATCTAAGTTGAGCACCTATCCATATGATAAACGTTTAAAAACATACGTATCCACGATAGGCTAGGTGCTAAAACATTTCGAAACAAAAATATGTGGGTACATGAAATGGAACTTATGTGTGTCAGAAACCATTGACCAGCTTATGTGCATAGGTAAATCAAATGTTCAATAAGAGCAGAACTGACTTCACACTGTAATTCTCTCATTCATAATTCTAATTCATTATTCTCATAAGAATAGACAGACGAAGCAACATTTAGTTAAGGTAGTTGTGTCGCGTGCTAGTTTAAGCTTACTAATATAAAAGCGTTTTAAATAAAATCGCGTGACTTGCCACCCGCGTCGCGTATACAATCGTGGGCTTAGCTTTTTAGTACTTTCTATTCTACTAAACCTAGTATTTCCGGTCACTAGCCACGCAAACCGGTAACTGTTATATGCTTCTTATAATATAAAAGTGCTTTGAATACGAAGTTTTATCTAGAAATACCGCCATCTAGTGCAAAATGTTATAACTAAATCATGTAAGACGAGTCAGCTCATTCAACAATTATTTCAGTTTCACTTATATACATTTACATACAATTTCCCGAATTATAGTATAGGATACTAGTTTTCACTCGCGACCACGTCCGTGTGGAACAATTTTAATAGGTCAGAATTTCAAAAACGCTTGAACAGAATAAACTCAAAGTTTTATGGTTTTATTCGATAATCTTATTACAATATTTTATATTTGATCTACCTCCTTACATTAAATCTATACATATATCAACCTTTTGTGTTCCCTCTGAAATTTACGTGTATTTCCTGTTAATTTTCTATCAAAGTCCAACGATCAGAAACAGAACCACAGAGATACATAAACAGATAGACTGACAGCCAGACAGACATACAAGACATGCGAACAGACGCCTGTCCGACCGAAAGACATAGGGACAGATTTCGTAGGAATTGTATTTAATACATTTTCGGTAACTTAAACATACTATGCCCGTATTGAATTACAAGATTATCTGTTTAAAGTAAGACTTAGGTATAAAGAAGAAGGGAAGACGACGAAGCTACTCGCGACAGATTTATGGTTGATCCATTTAGATCCTCCGGCTTTATAAATATTTTACCTTTTTATTTGACTCACTGATAGATACGATACCCTTGCGTGGAGAAATGGAAGACCGACCGTTGAACCCGTGACGAATGTATTGTCGCGGAAACATGTTATGCAGTCCATACTTTTTCCAATTATTTTGACATCGGAAACCCTTTACTTTTTGTAATAAAATTAAAAAACATTGTGATAATTAGATGA
>DWJZ01010430.1:0-10121 GCA_018249125.1 Asbolis capucinus
TTGAAAAATAAATTTTATTTAGATCTTTATCTACACTTTTAATGCCCTAGGCTCAGAACTTTTCAGCCGCCCCTCGTTTATACAATATTAGAGGACTCCCGCTGCCAATTTAAGGAGAGCTTAAAGCATTGATATCGTAGGTCGCCATGAACCGCCCACATGCCGCATCCACTCTCTGTTATCCATGCTTGGTCAAGGACGTAAGCAACAGTCAGTGTAGTAGTATCATGCTCTCATCATCGATGCTGTTATCAATCTAGGTATAACTTAATAATATAGAGTAAGAGATGGCGCGACGTCGTACGTAGTAAAGTTATTGTAAAACAACACTAACAACTTTTATTTGTTATTGTGAACAATTAAGAATATTTATTATTATTATTCGGAGTTGGTATGGCCTCGGTACAGGTGCAGCTTGGTAGCTCACATATGGGATGACTTATGGAGGGTTTTAGCAAAGAAAACTCTGTTACTGTATGACACTATATTAGCGTGAGAGTATGAGACGAATGTTCTGAGCCAGGCGCAGCGGGGCAAGTTATATGTCTGAAGTTACTTGTTATATGTTTTTTTTTCGCCAACTATTGGTAAGATAGCCGGTTACCGGTTGCCGCATTGCTCGGATTCCAGGAGGAGAGATGCTAAGATTGTTACTGACTCATGGATCTCTCTTGTCCGCGATAAATATATTTGAATTAGTACCTAGTGTGGTAATGTAACCGGATGGTACGTAAGCGACCTCCAGCAGAATCTGTCGCCTTCTTTGTCCTTGTGTCGACGGTCTTGTCTATTCAGCTACAATATTCTTCGTCTTCTTTCTCCCCATCTTTTCGTTTGTTCTCCCTTTAGTTCTCCTGTTGCCGGTTCTAAAGCAGGATGTTCGTGTTAGTGGTATCTTTTAATGTCGTTATTGAACCCAGTTGCTTCAATGATGTAACCCTTTTTCTTTTTGCTGCCGACATCTGATCAAGTAAGCGTTGGCTTGTTAGAGTTTCAAGGGGCGTCGTTAGTTCTACTAACATGTTGATTACCTATCCGCAATCCTATCCGTTTTCCTTTTAAATACACTCAGAGATGCGGGAGGGTTTTTTTTTGTCAGATGGATGTATGTACATATGTACAATGTTTTGGGGGATGGGCTGCTTACGTCCGTGGGAGGTTACTTCTACACAGATTACCCCACGCGTGTCCCCTGGGTAGTGTCAAACAAGCAGCAATTCCGGTGGTTGGCTTAAGATCGGCCGCTGGGTTTTTGTTACCACCCATCAGACAAAGTCATGCCGCCAAGCGATTCGTCGTGTTCCGGTGTGATGTCTGATGAAGCCGTATGGAGGATGGGTCGGAACAGTTGCGTACGTTAGTAGACCGGTTGTGAAGGGTTGGTAATTGCAATGTCAGGAGCTTAGTCGCGGAGGTCAGGAGGTCCGCAGCACGGTGCGCCGCTGGCCGATTGTAGACTGTTAAGGGCCCAAGTAGTGGGATAGCCTCCCACGAAAGGCTGCCCCGCCATCTGCGAAAAATTCTGGGGTGGCTTCAACGTGTCGGTAGGCGATCGTTTGAGAGGAACTGATGGCGATCTCCGTGGGGTTTCGGGCGTCCTCGTAGTCTCCGTACTAAGCCCCTCATGCTATGGCAACACTGGCACCGACATTTGGTTAGCAACGTTAAGCTTCGTTGAACTGCCATCCTTCATCCTATTCACTCTATATGAGAAACCCATCATGAAAAGTACGAGCAAGAGGAAAACTTTTGTATAGCGGCTGCACTTCCCCTCACTCGAAGTGCCACTCACCAACATTCGAGGCTTGCACTCTAATCTCGTCCCTGTGCATCACCTCGCGACTGCTAAGCTCCACTTGCTCTTGACGGAGACGCAGATACGATGTAGGCATGGAACATCATTTCCGTCCTCATGCCGAGGTTTGTGTGTACGTCATGAAATGACATTTGTCTCCGTCATCTTGAAACCCGACTTTTTCTACTATATGGGTCCTAGTGGTTACATAGTACTTATACTCTCATAAGATCCTGCATTCCTGAGACTACCGGTCGCACCGCAGTGATCAGGAGACGACTCGTTTGTTTCAATATCCCAGCGAGGCTGTTGATGAGGCTATCCTTAGGTACCCTTCTGCACAACTGTTCTTTCTGGGAGACTTTAAAGCCTGTCATCAGGACTGGCATTTCCCATATCACAGGAACCATATGCTGGAAGAGAAGCATGGCACTATGCCATGCCGTTGGGCTTCTCTCAGCTGGTAAAGCAAGCAACTAGGGTACCTAATGTTGATGGTCACACAGCCAATTGCCTGGCCCTTCTGCTGACAACCGATCCAGACAAATACATAGTTCAGGTGTCCACTCCACTGGGCACGTCTCATCATTGGAATCACCCTTGGAATACGTCCACCACCTCAAGTTACTTGGGGTAGAGGTGTCCCCAAATGTCACCTGACAGCATTGGATTCATTGGAGAGGCGTGTAAAAGGCTTATTGGTGACCTTAAATTGGTAGACGAACCTTCAAAGCCTTGAGCACAGGAGCAGAGTTGCCAGCCTCTCGGTATTCTACAGGATACACTTTGGAGTGTGCACAGGAATTATATGATTTAATTCCTAATTCCATCAACGAACGATCCAACGCACCGCGGGTATCCATCCCTCCGTCAAACATCCCGCCGATACGAACGAGGCGCTTCGCTTTGTGTTTTTATCACCCGTACCACGAAGGTCATAAAGTTAAAAGTCAAATTCAATCAAAGTCAGAAGATTACATACACAATATTCATACATTCTTATTATCCTTAAGATTGGTTACGGATCTACGCAATCTACCAGTCCCGCGGTATTTCATAGTCTCGGTAGACAATTCCTATGTACAATATGAATATTACAATATTGCTTAGCCTAAGTAACCTAGTGTAGGCCAGAAGAAAGAAAGCCAGAGGACAAATACTCCTGGTACTCCTTTTAAACAAACGAGGTCATACGATAAGAATGTGTGTGTGTGGTGTGGTGTGTGTCTTTGGACTGGAATAAGTTGCCCGCGTCAGTGTCCCGTTCGATTGCAATATAAATATCGTCATTGTTACTTACCATCACGAGAGATCGCAGTCAAGCGCTGGCCTATTGAAGGTAAAAAATGAATGTATGAATAGGTTAGTTAGGTTGCGATGTACATACTCGTATGAATAGGTTACTAGGGTTTTTGTGCTAGGCTGCGGACCGACGGTCCAAACTATATTGGAGCTGCACCTATTACATGTAAAAAGTAGGAAAGTTGGCAATTATTTTATAAGCTTAGATCCAATTCTGTTTATAACGTTAATAGATACCAAGGCTTGTTTACCGGTTTATTTTCAAACCTTAATCACCATAAGTATGTAGTGTAAGGGTTCAAATCAATAAATCGGTTTATTGCGGTTGCCTCACTTTCACAAAGCGTTGATATTAGAAAATAAACAAATTGAAACTTGCTCGCGCGGCGCCCAAGTACTATCGTTCGCGGTTTTTTTAATTAAATCGGTTTTTTACGTTTCTGAAGCGCTCATAGTGAATACGCTCTGATCGAAACCTTTTATAAAACCTCGATTCACCGGTGTTCATTAAGCCGGTTTCAAGTCCTTGTAGACACGATGCTAGTTTAGTTCCTCGTTTACATTTGTGTATTACAATTCCCAATTAAATTGTTGAAACAACGGGGTTTCCTAACTTGGGATAAAATCCGAGACTTGTTAATGGGGCTTGCGTAACTCTTACTCTACTTACTCCGTGAGCCACGGGAGTAAAGTTCAAAACAGAGTCAAGTACACCAGTCGCAGTGATGCATTTTTGTACTGAAAATTGTGCCGTAGCTTTTCCTGTACTGAATAATACTTACTTATATTTCTTTTCCTTCATTCTGTGGTGTAAGAAGGACATTCTTAAAATGAGGAAAATTTCTAAGAGTGTCCAGCAGTGCGGTTAGAGTGTCCAGCAGTGCGGTTAGAGTGTCCAGCAGTGTGGTTAGGGTGTCTAGCAGTGTGGTTAGTGTCAAGCAGTGTGGTTATAGTGTCCAGCAGTGTGATTAGAGTGTCCAGCAGTGTGGTTAGGGTATCCAGCAGTGTGGTTAGTGTCAAGCAGTGTGGTTATAGTGTCCAGCAGTGTGATTAGAGTGTCCAGCAGTGTGGTTGGTGACCAGCAGTGTGGTTATAGAGTCCAGCAGTGTGATTAGAGTGTCCAGCAGTGTGGTTGGTGACCAGCAGTGTGGTTAGGGTGTCAAGCAGTGTGGTTATAGTGTCCAGCAGTGTGGTTATAGTGTCCAGCAGTGTGGTTAGAATGTCCAGCAGTACAGTACAGTCGACAGGTCTATTACATATCTAGCAAACGGCAAGCTGTGATGAAAGTTTTACCATAATTGCTTAAAAATATTCTTAAAAAATATTTCACAAGGAACAAGTTACGGCTAAAAACTTTACTAACAAAAAGACTTACATTTAGGATAAGTATAAGAATATCTCGGAAACTACAAAATATCGCTGAACGTACAAGTATGTATGTGAGTAAAGTCGATAGAGCTCTTTGCCCTCTATCCACATGTAATTCTATTATGTACATATATCTACAAAAGCTGCTCTAGGTACTAGGTGTAGGAATCAGTACGTCGGTAGCGGTAGACTTTAAACAGTGTACAGCCAACAAGAGTGACCCCACCAATGTAGGCTGTGCTCACGACTCGGGCCGGCTATTAAACTATACATAATGAAGAAGCGAAATAATTATAACTTTAAAATTGGCGGGTTTTATTTTAGATTGAACAGTGCCGGGTCATGAAACAAGCTAAAATGACATAGTTCTCAAATATTCTGTAAACACATCAAGTTTAATGTATGGACTTGTAGAGTGCACGCTCCTCCAATGTGGATGGGGTGCTGAAGGTTTCGGTTTGATGGCTTCCCATTAGAATTAAGAGTTGCCTTCTGAGGTGAACTGTTTATGTTCCTGCCTCTGACGGCGCCCAGGGTCGCACAAGCCGGCGGGCTACAATGGTTGTGTATAATGCAGGTATTACGAGCAAGTACTGTGCTATAAACCCCTACCTACTTAGCTCCTTGCTACTTGTTATATACATTGAATGTATCTAAATTTGAAAGCACGGGTGGGAAAGTTATGATTTTGTACTATGACTCTTATAAATAGGAGCCGACGATATACATAGATAGATAGTCTAGTCTAAAAATGCCCCGCTACTCACCTTTAGTGGTTTTATTTGTGAAAAACTAATTTCATCCCTTTAGTAGTGTGCGTGCGAAAGAGACGTATATTTTATGTTCAATAAATCACTGCTTGACCACAACTCCGTTTGACAGTAAGCTGCGATGTGGCGTGTGATCGCGTGTCAGTTGCGCGTCGCTCAGTGATGTACTTCATACACGCAGTTTTACATGTGTGGCTGAAGATGTTGTTGGTGCAGTTTTAGACTGGATTGCCTATATCGCAGTATGATGTAGTAAGAAATTTGACATTACATTGTATAATACATACATACATATGTACAGATACTTAACAGGTAGGCGAGCATTGAACAAACTATGCTAACAGCAAAATTTTCTTGAAGGAAGCTCAGCAAGTGTATTATAATTACACCTAAAAACATGTTTAATTTATTTTATTATCTAACAATTACCTGATTGCAATAATTTTCAATTATAAAAACATATCTTTATACTTAATTTCTATCATTTTTGATAAATTAAATATATTTATTCGGTATTCTATATTATAAATCTATGTATATAGCAACATTTATATAATATATAGTAATTTATTATTTAAGAGGTAGGTACCCACTTTGTACATACCGCTGACCGCAAATCACGTTAAGTACATAGAATAATATTCTTTTTATAATATATGTACAAATATCGATAGTTATTTTATTGTACATAATGTACATATGACTGAGGTTGTTTTTATTAAAGTTCATGCTTTCACTGGACCAGTGTTTTCATAAGATAAGGTACTCACCCTTCTCAGCTACCTACCTCCTCCTGATCTGATGCGCACCAAGTACAGGTAGGCAGGTTTACCTTTAGGCTTCCACCCATTAATGGCCCACTACTGAGCACGAGCACGCAGCTCCTCCGAAGAGGGTATAGGAGTTAGTGACCAATACAAGTATCGGAACTTATTGAAAAAATTAAAAACAAAAATAACTCGATTAATTATAGAGCCCTACTACGAAGAAACATACAAATTCATAATTGTATTATTAACCTTTGTCTGAAGCCAATCCTGAACGTACGTCATTCTTATCATAAAAATATATTGTCATCATAATCGAAGCAGTGCAAAATTTCAGCCTCGTAATGTAAGAGGAAGTAAGGTGTAAATATGCTCGGAACATTTGACCCGAACGGTTATCAAATAAATATACCGACATACTCGTACTAATGTACTAGCACACTGCAAGTAAGTAAAAGCTTGTGAAAATGTAATTTTTCATAAAAACAGTCATATCTAGGAAAAGACAAAAATCGCTGAATATACATACATACATCGTCGTCTAGCCATATTTCCTCGCACTTTCTTACGCAGAAGTAATATACAACCAATTGATTCAGCTATTTACGAAGGATTATATGCAAGTCTTGAGGTATATGATGAATTCCTACATGCTCCAACCGGAATAAGATGATCAAATTAGACTGTTCTAGTTGTGAACATCGTTTGGGATGTGTGATATTTTTACCACAATTATTAGTTACATTTTGAGCGAGGTGTTGACGCAAGCCCGCTGGCGGCACCCATAGCGAAGTTAGATTACTTTTAAATATTAACGACCGCTACCTTCGGCCCATTATTGGTATATTACTGAGCTGAGATCTCCCTTGCCCGAGGAGGCCTAGAGCGTATTACCACGCTGGTCCAGTACTGATTTGTGGAGCGGTTAGTGCCTAATCTGATTCTCGTACGTCGCCTATGCCGCTCGAAGGCCTCCTATTAACTTAACGCATGTTATCTGATTATAGCAACGAGCAGCTCCTCGTGGCCTCCGAAGTGCGGGGTCAAGGGTGTTCGAGGTTGCCCCGATACCCAAAAAATGTTGTTTGCTGTTTTTGACTTTGGTTTTAGCCAACCTTGCTCGTGCTCTTGCTCTGCTGAAGATTGTACAATACCATGTATCCATTATTAGTTGTGATATATGCAATCACGATATTTCATCTTGTCACGCGCCCGCCTCATGCTGTAGGTGTTTGTGACTTAAATAAAATCCATATCTCCATCGTTTCTACCAAAAGTATTAATGTTGATATCTATATCGCTACCCACCATATTTTTGACAAGACGTCCTCTTCAGCGAGCCGCGGAATTACCGAACAATTTCAGTTCTATCTGGAAGTCTTCAGAATACTAATAGCTTGCGAATGGAGAAAATATGTCGTCAATATTGGTTTACTCTTTCAAATTATTTTGTGGAATGTTTCTGTTTACTTCTGTTTATGAAAGGGTCGACTTTCAGTAGCTGAGGCACATCGAGCGTTGCTCTGATTGTCATGGCTTTGCAGGATATTCGGTAATACGGTAATTTAGGCTCGCACCTCCTAGATGATAGGTAGCATTGCCGTTTGCTGTTATTTGCAAAACACAAACAGTTTAGAAAGCTAGTTAGTTCTGTTTAGGCTCGGTTAACCAGTTCCGTTATTTATTGGCAGGTAAGTAGAAATAATATAAGTGGCTGGACCATGGAAGGCTAACTTTTATAAAAGCCTAGTTATTATCGTGTGATCACAAATTCCTTCCGCTAAAACTAAGCTCCATCTGACTCAAGAGCACAGGCGGCGGCAAGTCTCTAGCGTCATATTTTGTTAATTGATTCCTATATGTCGGTCGTCGATATTCAAATTGTGACTTGCACACAGCAAAAGATCATTTTTGGGTATATAACCTGTTATTATCTTAATTTTTTTTCTTGTTATTGTCATATAAGGACATTGTTTGTGGTACTAAGGAAAAAAATATACTTTTGTTTCTATTTTAGTTAAAATATCGGTAGTGTTTCTGTGAAAGTCGGTTGCTCCTTGTAAGGCCAATCAAAAAATTTACAGTTTGGCCTTGCAAGGGTTCATGAGCCTTACTAGGAACATTTACAAATCATGGAGATAAGAACACTTATTTAAGACAAGGATTGTGTCATTATAAATTCGTAATAATAAGAGTACTTTGTCTATAGTATTTAATATTTTTATGACCATAAAGAAGCTTGCCATAGATGATAATTGTTAGTTTGTCCTTCTGAGGACCATGTTCCTCAGGCCCTACAAAGAACGGACCTATTAGAAAACCATTTCGTTTCTTTATAGTTTCGTTCTATAAAGTATTGGCTACATATTGTTATCGATTTAATACACGGTTCTATAATTTTTAAATATTTTCTATCAATATATTGTTAGTTATAGGATGGTGTTCAAGGAATGTTCATTGTATTTTTAAAAAGCAGATTATTATACGTTAAGCATTTAATGTTTCGTTTCAATGAAAGAACATTTTATGTAGAATTAAAAAAAGTTATTTTGTTTATTACAATTCTTACTTTTAAGTTGCGATTGTTTTATAATATTGGCCTTGTTCCTTGCAAGAAATTGGCAGAGCTTATTTAAAGATTTTAATAATCTCGAAGCTTCAAACACATTTTTTGCTACCGACAAGAGGCAGATGAGTACACATGTGACGGGATATTGGTTACTTCGAGGACGTCACCAGTGCAATGGCCGAGAAGGAAGTGCACCAACAACACTGTCCAAAGATGTAAACGATGTTTATTAAAGTTGTAATCAGGATGAATACTTTATGCAAAATTTCAGCTCCGTAGTGCAAGAGGAAGTGGGTCTAATTAATTAAGCTTGCGAGATTTGAACCGTAACAAATAAATATACTAATATACAAACATACACTGTAAGTTAAATAAAAGCTTGTAATAAGAGGAACAACTACCCTGGTTAAGGGTTTTCATGATGACAATATTGACAGTGTTTTTATGATGACAATATTGACACTGTGTTTTCATGATGACAATATTGACACTGTGTTTTCATGATGACAATATTGATATCGTGTTTTCATAATGACGACATTGATACTGTATTTTCATGATTACAATATTAATACCTACCGTGTTTTCATGATGACAATATTGATACTGTATTCATGATGACAATATTGACACTGTGTTTTCATGATGACAATATTGATACCGTGTTTTCATAATGACGACATTGATACTGTATTTTCATGATTACAATATTAATGCCTACTGTGTTTTCATGATGACAATATTGATACTGTATTCATGATGACAATATTGATATTGTGTTTTCTTACCTTTGTACGAGAACGCAACGTAAGTATTGACCTGGCAACATTCCTAAATAATACATTTCATCCCTGAAAGGTTTTTTATGGACACTAGAAATGATTTTTGTAAGTGTTACGCGCCGCGGACATTATGGCCTGACTTGAGGAGACAGCTGCCTTTCTTCACGATTGTTTGGGAGAAATATTATATCCTTGGAATATTGAATGCGAATAATATAAATGCGCTTTGTAATATTTTATACTCCGTACCTGTTCTCTCCGGAGCTGAAGGTTCGCATTTGTAAATATAATCTGTTTTTTACTTATGATGTTATATGTGTTATAATAGAAACATGAATAATAATAATTATGACTGACACCACCGCGTTCCCGGCTTGTAATGCTAATATCGGGTCAAGCCTGGGAATGCGGCCCGATCCTGCTTACAAACATCCCTTAAGGACCTAACATCGGCCGGTCTCACCAGAGTCTAAGTTTAATTTAATGAGTACGTAAATTATTAGTAATAATATAAGCTATACCATAGTGCAACTCGCGCCTGCTGCGCCAGCCTCCCGTCACTTATGTGACACTGAGCTGATACATCTGACGTCGTCTACGAAATCTTAAGGCTATTCACCGGCTTAGGTTAGTTACAAATATAATATAAAAACCCCTAAAGTGTTCACAGGTTAGACAAATCCTGTGATTAGTTTTTATCGACTTTACAACCTAATTCTTTACCCAATCTCTCGTGTTTTTATCGACTTTACAACCTAATTATTTACC
>DWJZ01010431.1:0-10121 GCA_018249125.1 Asbolis capucinus
AAAAAATGCATTGTTATGCGGACGGAAAGTTTTTGCAAAATTTCAGCTCCGTAGTGTAAAGGGAAATGGGTGTAATTAACCTTGCAAAATTTGATTCGAACATTACAAACAACATACTAATTAATTAAATATAAATAATTTAAAAAAATATCTTTGGCCAACTCGCACACGGCCATCTGATTCCAAACTAGGCGTTAGTTTGTGCTATAGTGATCAAACTACTGATAAACATACATATATATTTTTATATACATACTTATATAGATATTTACACACAGAACAAACATTTTTGCTCTTAACAGAAAAGTTTGACCTGGGTGGGAGTCGAACCCACGACCTTCGGGCGTTGCAGTCAGGTTCACTAACCACTAGACCAACCGGCCTGTCACTACTTAGTTTTCCTGTGGTAACTGACGATAATTCAGATCACCTACTAATATCCAGCAACGTTATAAACGCACCTTTAGCTGACGAGCATCTTAAACACCTGTTTCCATTAAAATTTCAATTACACGAGCACTCACCGCCGCTGGGGATTAGTTGGCAAACACAAGTATTTACACGTTCACCGGAGCGTTTGTTTGTTTTACATCATTATCACTAGCGACTGAAGAACCCCTGGATCCCCCAGGAACCCCCAGGAATTTAAGGAATCCCCACCTCTATCAGAACTGAGCTGTTGATGTTTTTGATTTATCCTGTCGAGTGTTTCAATTGTTATTAATTTAGTTACACCGCGCTGATACAACGTACAACAACTCAACCATACATTTGAAGCCTGTTAAATGAAAGGTCATCTAAAAAACTATTTACAATTACGAGTAAATTCAACATTTGTCTATTTTTGATGTGTAACATCTTAAATTTAAATAAAATTTATAATTAATGTTTTCCAGGAATATGTGGCAAAGATTTCGTTGCTATCGGACGGAAATGTATTACAGGAGGACAGAGGAAACTACGCGATTTGATTTGACCAATTATTTTTCAATGGTTTTTGAAAACTTTGAAGTCAGTATATTAAATGTTAAAATTGTTTATTGTAAAGGAGAGATGTCAGATGTTACACATCATATGCGACTACTGTAAGGCGCGTATTTTTTCGTATTACCACGCGACACGTTGGGGAATTGCAGGAAAAATAAACTGTTAGAAGTCTAAAAACATCTTTGTTAACAATGGTTTTAGTTTGACGATATACGTACATATAGATAGGTACCATAATGAGTGCTAGTATGCCGTTTAATTACCAGCACATCTAGACAAATGTCTATTCTGTTATCGTTTACGCCAAACGCTAATTCAAAAATGTGTGAGAATGACGTTTATTGCGGAAAAACAGACGCGATATTTTTCTGCTGCCATTGCCATATATTTTATAAACTAGCATTCGGCGTGAAAGGCGACAGAAAAGGCATTTATCTCAAGGCCCAGGTTAAAAAAGTATTTGAATTCGTGGAGTAATATTACGTACTCGTAAGTAGCTACCGGTAGTCCGCCACCAGACTCCCGCAGGTCGCGACACCAACTTTTTAATTTCCCCGTGACACTACCGCTGCGGGAGAGCCGCACGGGAGCTTGGCTCCAAAATTTTGAACAGAAAAAAGACACGAGAAAGTTACAGTCAGATACATTTTAATTAGATTTTTTAAAAATAATTCATCACTTTTAAGTACATATGCGCGCGCGTTTGTAATTAGTCTAACATATTTTATAACGTGAATTAAGGCAATAAAATGTACTATATTGTACCTACAAACTAAGGCCGAATAACGGCGACTTGCCAACTACCATTGGCCGGATAGTCGGCTTAACCGACTAGTCGGGACTACTACTTTTCAGGTATAAGAAACAACTTTATATCTTATGTTTAAATTTTTCATACTTACGTAGAAAGGCATGAGAAAAGTTCTGGGACAAAAGACGTTTTCTAAATGCCTTTTTATTGTGATTTTGCCATTAATGATTGTTTCAGAGATGTAATGTTTCTCTTCTTTCTGTGTCTTCCTTGATGGCCGGCAACGCGTAAGTGACACCTCATACTGGTGTTGCTAATGTCCATATGCGGTGTTAGCCATTTACAATCAGGTAAAGCTTCTGCTCGTTTGCCTACGTAATACCTACGTAATATAACATAATAAAAACATAAATGTATTTAGAGCTGGAAGCTCTCGACTCGGACGACACACAATCGGTTTTAATCTTACAGCGGGCATTAGCGGTCGACAACTTTACTCTGCACCGGCTTTATTGTGTTGTACCACTCACACAGACGTATTGTGTATTTGTGTGTTTACAAGATTTTTTTATCGTTTGTCCCTATTGTTTGAGAAGTTTTAAAAGTCTGGTTTGAGAAAGACGCTGTTTTAAAATGTAACCATCATAATAATGAAAAAACCATTAATTTTAAATGACATCGGCCATAATCCGAAGAGAATGTTTATACCATACAAACTTATAATGGATGAGACACAAACTGAAGTTATTTGACATGTAAATAATTTTCAAACAGCCACATCATAACAAACTTCATCTTTTTGTTTAAGATGTAAACGCTCCCAAAGATGCGTTTCAGTAACGAGTAAGAATTGAACAATACAAATTATGTTCCGATAATCTTACATTAAAAAGAACTCATGGGTGCTTCCGTGCTTCGCAGGGCACGTAAAGCTGCCTATCTTGGTTACCCGGTTACCCGGTTACCTTAATATAGTAATCTTTTAACCATATTAGAGATTTTTGGGTGCCATAAAAACTTCCGATGCTTGGGTTGGCCACTAGTCCCTACATCAATCTGGAACAGCGCGAGTATGCACTAGTCTTCTTCAATCACCGGGAGAGACTCGTGCTCGATGGTGGGCCGCTAATAAGTTGAAGTCTATTGGCAATAAAGCTAAAGTTGAACCAGTTATAAAAGCAAAACTATAAACACGAAAAGCAATATTAAATTAAATATTTGTTTCGCGGGCGAGTGTGCGACACCCTCTTAATCTGCCAACTACTGCAATCGTGAAAGTTGCAAAAATATTGAGATTACATGTTTGTTTGCTGGCCTTTACAACGGCTGTGGGAACTGTCAAGAAAATTTTCAGTTAAAGTCCGCTTCACACTCACACAACGAGCGTGCGAACCGCGAGATTCGCGGCGTCTTGTTTCATTCATACTGCGAGTGGAATAAGTTTCCCGCGTCGGTATTTCCGTTTGGTTATAATATAAATAAGTTCAAGTCTAGACAGAATAAACTTTTACTAAGTTAGTGCTCTTTCAACGTCATATACTACGTCGTAACCTACGTAGGAACGGTGGTTTCGTAGTCAAGCGTTAACATAATAAATTTAAAAAATAAATCGACAGCTTAATTCAAAATAAAATTATCTCTCTTCAGTCAACCTATAAATATTGTAAATTTTTTTATTATACTTTTTTTACATTTTGATCATTGATAATTTTTGCTTGGTTTCAGTACTATACTTAACTCTAAAAAAAAATTTTTATTTTATTTAACTCCTGGAAACTGGTAGGTAACTTGAGAGGGGCTATACAGAAAAAAATACTTTTATTTAGTTTAAGTGATAGGAAAAAATAATAATCAAGACATTATATATTATATTGTTGGCTATAACATAAGGCACACACACTACTATATACGAATATTAAATTAATTTTGATGCAGTTTAGGTGTTCAGTTTTGGTGAAATTAAATCTAATAATTTTATCTGTCAATAATAATTGCTCTGTACAGGTAGATGAAAGATATTTTCGACACACTATAAATAGGGGTTTTTAGTAAGGATATTTTTTAGAATCCACTGGTGTATTATACTAAATTTGGATAAACATTTGAGTTTGTTGGTTTTCATTTGGTGAAAATTGGTTTAAAAACAAATGCATTATATCAATTTCAAGAATCTCGAATTTGTTCCTTAGCTATATCAAAGCGAAACATGCTCTTGTTTTGCATTCGTTATTTTATAAATCTGGAAAGAATGTTTTGAACCGAATGTTCGTTGCGTTCTGTCGAGAGTGTGTAACGCCACTTACAATTCTTCACAACAGCGGCTGTAAAGTGATAAAAATAAGTGGGAAGAAGCAAGGGGTTTGTTGTACAAACAACGTACTACAGTCGGCAGGAGACAGGAGATGGAGATGGAGACAGGAGGGTTCTTCGTCAGTGGCAACATAAACAACAGAATATAATGTGCTTAGAAAACATTTTAACAATATCTAATGCGTTTAGAAAACATTTTAACAATTGAACAATCATCTATTGTTATATCCCCAGATCTCCACCAAATTGTAACTGGAGCAGCATGGTGCAGTATGCTCTAGGTCTCTTTACTCACAAGAAGTACCCCGTGCGCAATATTGGCCCATTAAGTACTTATTCATTGTACTGCTTCTTGTATTGTTCTTGTACTGTTTATTAGTTGTACTAGTTTCCACTTGCGGCTTTGCACGTGTCTCTGTTGATAAAGATTCGCATGTATTATTCCAGAATATAATATTTCTGCGCGAAATTCGTTCTGATTCGTTCTGTAGTTTTAGAAGCAATGAATATAAAGCATACTAGCAAATAGAAAACTATTCCATTTATATTATTAATAGGGTAACATGAGTTTTAGAGTCTCCAGAGTAGTTATAGGCTGTTGTAGAGGTAACCCAACAGCTGGATTCAGAAGGCTCACAATCGGCCACAGTGACAAATTAGGGCAGACCAGCAGCGGACGCCCACAGGCTGATGGGTGCATGAATGGATCTTTACCCTTGAAACCCAACCTCTTGAAATCCACTAACTGTTGTAAGGTTTCTTTGACAGGCCGCTTGGTCTAGTGGTTAGTAAATTCGACTACTAAACCGGAGGTCGTGGGTTGGATTCCCACCCAGGTCAAACTTTTCTGCGATGAACAGGAATGTTTGTTTTGTGTGTCTGGGTGTGTAATAAAAATATCTATTTTAGTATGTATTTAAAAGTATATATGTATGTTTATCAGTTATCTGATCACCATAGTACAAGCTAACGCTTAGCTTGGGGTCAGATGGCCGTGTGTGAGTTGTCCAAAGATATTTATTTATTATTTATAGGTGTGCGAATCGATATTTTTTGAAGATTCATAACTTATTTTAATTATGAAATAGTGATTCAGCTTTTCAGCTCCAAGACATCAGTCATCAGCTTCATTGCAACCCCGACCCACTATCGGGCTCAGGCTTTTCTAACGATATGAGGGGTCATGAGCGTAATCCACCACGCTGGTCAAGTGCGGTTTGACGTACTTCACACACCCTCGAGAACTTTATGGGGGAAATATCAGGAGTGCAAGTTTCCTCAGGATGTTTTATTTCACCGAAGCAAGTAATAAGTATTACACAACTTTGAAAATAAAACATTCGTGCAGGATTTAACCCAGGTTCTTGAACCTGGTCGATCTCTCGAGATCGATCTTCAAATAATGACGTCTGCTTATTTATATAAATCATATGAAGTTACGTTAGACAAATCAATAGGTACCATATAATACATATTATTGTTTGACTTCGACACAATCATGAAATTCGGTATATTTGTAAAGACCTATTAATTGACTAGAATATTTTAGGCTTTGACCAAAATCCGCCCTAAGATGTAAATACATATAAAAGAGACTTGAAATAAATAAAAATATTTCGTTATAATTACATTTATCAAAAACATTGCTGATTAATAGTGTATAAACTAATTAGAAAATCCCAAAACATCAAAATATGTATATTAAACAAAGAAATGCCCGCGTCTATCAAAAAGCGCCTAACAAATTATGAAAAGTAAACCTCTCCTAATATACCCATAGTAGACAACATGGTATATAGACACAATCTATAGCAGTGGGACAGACATGCCCACCCATGGTGGGACGCCTATGACTCCTATGAGCTGTCAGTGAGTGTTTCAGCTATTAAATTGCAGCTAGTGGTCAAAATTTCATCCGCGGTCCCGTACTTCGGAGGGCACGTCGGTCTCGGATGTTATCATCACATGGATATCGATAAGCCTTGTCGGAGGTCTTCGGGCGGTATAAAAACTCCCCACACTAGGTTCACTAACCAATCCACCAATCCTCATTGAAGCAGGTGGTGGAGTATACTCTAGGCCTCGTTAGTTGTAAGACCCATGTTCAGCAGTGGGCCATTAATGGCTTGAAACTTTAGATCATTGTAAGATAGATATATAGATATTGACAGACCGATTGGTCTAGTGGTTAGTGAACATGACTGCTACACCGGAGGTCGTGGGTTCGATTCCCAACCAGGTCAAACTTTTCTGTGATGAGCAGGAATGTTTGTTCTGTGTGTGTGTGGGTGTAAAAATATCTATATAAGTATTCATTTAAAAATATGTATGTATGTTTATTAGTTGTCTGATCACCGTAGCGCTAACGCTTAGTTTTGATTAAGATGCCTGTGTTCAGATTATTTTGCCATATAAATTATTATTATTTCCTCGTCATCCCGTGAGAATAAGAATGTGGTCTGCGATAGAAAATATCCTATCACACCATTGTATAATCTATAATCGTTCCCATTTGTATCTAAATCAGTATAGGGGAAAAACAGATGCCATACTTTTCTGCATTAAATGACAATTTTTTTAGAAGAAACTACCGTTTGAAGAAAACGCTCACAGAGAAGACAAGAATTTGCCTCAATGCCCTGATACGTTGACATCATACCTAACTTTATTGCCTATGTACCTGCGTAGGAATACCCGGATTGTCACTGGCTCTAACAATGTTTTGTGTATAAGAGATATGTCAAGTAAAGTAACTATCCAATTTATGGGAAATTTTACTTGAAATTCACATCCGTATTTAGCAAAGATATTCATTATAGTGGTGTCGATATAATATTTTGAAATTAAATGTTTTATCAACAAATCCATACAGCATCTACCGAGTAATTTTACGGAACTTACATATATTATGTATATCGTTTACATGAAGGAAAAATACTCGTGTCAATGAGAAACACCCTGAATTCAATATAATTTATTCACTTTTTCAATCACATTGTAAGTATTTATAACAACTTAACAATAAATAAAAACGTACAAAAATATGGCAGTGAGTAATAGAGAACGACGAGCAATAAGAGAAATGTAAGACAAATGTCTTACACCCTTACGACAACCATATTCTGATATTAGTCACGAGTAATCGATTGACGTGCTCGATCATCGAATCGATCACTCGTTAGAGAGGACGTAGTCGTTTCTTAATTTATCTCCTGGCGACGGCGGCGACAGGGATGGAAGGACCCTCCGGGTGGTAGCCGCTCTCGTCAGCGATGTAGCTGATGGTCTCTTCTTTGCCTTCTTCGTTAATGTAGGAGTATGTGCCGCGGACTACGACGACTGGGTGGGGCTTGTTGTCCTCATCAAGAGCTTCCTTCAGCTCACCGATCTCTTCACGTTTGATTCCATTCTCAGTTTCAAAACTGTAAGCAAATATTACAGTCACACGAGAACGACGACAAAAAGAAAGACGCTGTATTACTCTTTGATTCAGAAAGTACCAAATCAAGTTTCACTATCCCAGTCACGTTTCGTTGTGAGAGAAATGAAAATACAAACTTAACCAATCAACAAAACATAATCATAACGGTTTTTTATGTGTATTTGAAACAAAACAATAAAATAATATATAAACGACCTAAAACTGGCAGATTTTTAGCACAACGTACATATATAAGTATTGCAAATCTGAGAGGAACGCTGCCAGCATCTTGGATACTGTACCACGAGGGCCTACCTTTTTACATTTATTTTAATTAGGTTATAAATGTCATTTATTTTAATTATTAATGTATTATTATTATTAATTATTTCTTATAATAAATCCCTCAATTTCTACTTTCCAAAGATTACTTACATATAAAGTTATATAGGAATAAAAATAGATTAATAGAATAATAGTGTTCTAAAAATTAATTGAACTGTAATATGAATGGATAAAGTTATTAAACATACCCGAAATTGTAGCTACCCTCGGGGCTCTGATCGTAGTTCGAGCGAATGATCTGGGGCACGGGCACTTCAGCAGCGAGGACGACAGCCACAAGGGCGAGGGCGACAATGATCTGTAATGACAAAACTCAACTATAACAGTTGTTTCAGCGTCTCCAGACACAATCCAATATATCTAACACGTACCATCTTCATGGTTGATTGGTTTGGTTTGAACGCGTTGCTACCTAATGAGCGACTGATGCTAAATGCTTGAATCATATTCTTTTATACATTTCTCCCGGCTCCGCTGCCTAATGTCAAATGTCAAATGGCACCAAACATACGATGTCGATATTCGGTCTGTCCGGATTCGGTCACTTACGATCAGAGCGATGTGCTTGTGTTTGAACAGTGGTCTGCTTGACATATGAGCATGTGTGTGCGCACATGCGCTTGCGCAGCAATTTGAAGGTTTTATTAAAAAATGTTTACTTAGTAATGTTGCTAGAAAACTTGAAAGACTTCAATGAACATATGTTATAAGGCCAAGGTAAATAATATTAGCTAAACAATTTGATTCGGGAGATCTTAATTTTTTTGTCTGTTTCTGAAATTATTACTGTTAATAATTATTAATGTCCGAAGTCGACACGCAAATATTTATTTCAACATAGGAATTAACAACATAATGAAAGTAAGAGATATAACAATATTATAATTATACAATTATACATTACCCAAAGTTACGATGACATAGAAGTCTGATTTTAAACTGTTACCAAAATCACGAAGCAGATATAGATTCACGGTTTGAAATGAATCAAACAGGAAGCCTAGGTTTGAATCGTGGACGCACCTCTCATTTTCAAAGTATAAAGTAGGTTGGTATTAAACATGAATTATCACTTGCTTTGACCTGCACTCCTCGGAGTTCCCCTTACAGTTCTCCAAGGTGTATGAAGTCTTCCAATTCCACCTTGGTCAGCGTGGAAGAGTATGGACTAGACCCACATTATAAGGGAAAACTGATGCCCAGTAGTAGGATAGCTACGGGTTTCAATGAATATCAGTGTACTGTTTATTACTCGGTAATCCATCTTACCATCGTTGTTGCTTGTAATATAGTACCTGTTTCGTTGGTAACTACTGCCTGCCAGTCCTGGGTGAGATTCCCGGCTCGATCAGGCATTTGGTTATTGAAATGTTTGTTTTACGGTTTATGGAAAAGCGGTACCCATGTTGTTGGTTTAATTGGTAACCCACTACTGAGCATGGTTCTGATAATGAGGTCTAGAGTATACCACGTTGCTCCAATGTGCATTGGTGAAGGTTTCAGTGGCTAACCAAAGTGCTGTCCGAGGCCTCTAACAAGACTGAAAGATTGGTATCTAACGATAACTGAGATCGACGGCTTCAAGTGTCCTCGGAAGCACGGAAGCGCTCATACTTTTTTGTCCACTAGCGGTCACCTATTCACCTACCGACCGCGCCCATTGTTACTTCACTTTTTCGATCGCCTTCAATGGAAACAAGCCGTCGGGCTATAAACGCATCATTGTTATAAGCTTTGTCCAATGGTCTATACCAGGGGTGAGCAACCCACATCCCGCCGGCCGCATGCGGCCCTTTGAGCATTTTCCAAAAGCAAATATATAAAAACTTTACATAGTAACTCTAAGACGTTAAGTAGATTTGATTAAGTATAAATAATGCTAATCTATGTGCGGCCCTCTAGCAAAAATCAAAATTAAAATTGGCCCTTTCATTCAAAAGGTTGCTCACCCCTGGTCTATACCACGCGTGGTACGGTTATGAGTACAAAAACGTTGTTTTTATAAGGTTAGCTGTAGTGTATGAGACGCGAAATTTACTAACTAGAAACTGCCCTAGCTTCGCTTCGAAAGAAACAGTTACCAGATATACTTAAGTAGTTATTGTGACACAACTGTAATAGACAAGTGGTATCGCAGACTTTTTTGTTGATACGTACTATATCTTACCCTTAGAATAAAAGTGGCTTAATTCAAAATGTATTTAACTCTAGATTTATTACATTAAAATATAAAATTACGTTGGACTGTACAAAAGGTTTATCCATTAATCTGACAAAAATACGAATATTGTGCGACTAAACACGGGA
>DWJZ01010432.1:0-10121 GCA_018249125.1 Asbolis capucinus
GCGTTAGCTTGTACTATGGTGATCAGATAACTGATAAACATACATATATAGTTTTCAATACATATTTATATAAGTAGATATTTACACCCAGACACAAAACAAACATTCTTGCTCAGCACAAAAAAGTTTGACCTGGATGGGAATCGAACCGACGACCTCGGTGTAGCAGTCAGGTTCACTAACCATTAGACTAACTGACCTGTCAAATTACGTTTTTTATGTTATAGGCAGTCAAACTAGCAGGCAAAAACCTTTTGGAAATTAGCGACACCCGGTTGGGTCACTGAGACGATACCAGGAACAAAAAGCCAAAAGGGTCCGCACGTGCGAGGAAGTCAAAGAAAAAATGAAACCAGTTTAACGTTGAAGCTGATGAAGAAGCAGAAAAAGATTGGGAAAAGTTTGATGAAAAGGACAGGGAGAAAGAAGAGTAGAGCTGATTCTCAAGGTCTCAAGCAGACGAGTCATCACAAAACATAGGCATCACAAAACATAGTATAGTGTTACTAATTACTCATATTATATTGGTTACAAACTTTCCACAAAACCGTACCACCGAGCAGCTGACTTCAGTTACCTCTTACCACACCCTGGTCTACAGCATGGGATTGGCTTTGCAGTTTAATACACCCCAAAACATCACAGAAATATTTGAGATTGGTGATCGATTTTGTCACCAATTTTACTCGAATCTTGGTATTCGGCACTTAGGTAGAATATTTTATCGCTTAGAAACAATACTTTCTCCCAACAATGTTTTGCAGAACAAAAGGGCATTTTTTCATTAATTACCTACCAAATCAAAACTTACATAACCGTAGCAGCTGCTTCAGGACGCTACTGGGGCTACCCGTTGGTCTATTGATTTTTTACACAGCCAATACAATTTGTACGTAAAAATTACTATAGTACGTCGTGCGTTCATAAGCATTTTTTGGTTCGATAAGAAATCTAATCTTTTTTCAACCCCTCGGTTTCGGAGTCCATTAAACAAGTCCCTTAGTTCGCTAAATAATACATCGGCGGCTTTAGGGGCAAAACAAAACGGGCCGAGTACCGGAACTAAACGCGCTAGTGCCAGGAGGGATAGGTGTGGACGCTGTGTGGTATGTAGCTGTTATATTTGGTTATGGAAAAGTTTAAACAGCTCAGACCAGGCTCCAAACAGTGTTTGGTTGTCGCCAGCCCATTAATGTTCAACTAACGAGTATGAAAATGGTTCTCTCTTCAAGGCCTCCATCATATTCTAACACGCTGCTCCAGTCGGATCGGCGGATCGGTAGAGCGGATATGTCCAACACAAGCGTCAGATTTTTTTTCCACTAACGATCACCCATCTTTCTAACGATCGCACCGATCGATTGATCGATGAGTTAAGTGCAACAGCACTTAATTTACTATGATGCATCGCTATTGCTTAAACCACTACTTGTCAAGAGAAAACACTTGTTACATTTTTGTGCCTTTGTAGATGCTTTCATCAAAAAAATTATAATTATGTTCTTTGTAAAATATATTAGACAGACAGTGGAAAATATAATTTAAAAACAGTTTAGAAACTCTTTTTAAACCTTTATTTAGGACCATACAGTAATATCTAAATAAATATAGAATAGTATAGCTTCAGTATAGCCCTTAGCCTATGTTGACCCGATTTACATGCACCTATTTTTTATTTGCAAACAGATTTTAATATAACTTGTTAATTTAATATTAAATGATTCGTGAGTGTCTGAATACATAATTGTCACTAACAGCTATCTCACATGATATAGTCGGATTTGTCCGACTAGTTTCGGATTTGTGCGAGATCCTTCATCAGGAGCCGTCCGCAACGATAGGGTAGTTAAGATGACTATAATAAAATAAATTTAAACTTAAAATAGATAACTTAAGTTTAAATTTAATTCCCGCCAATAACATACCACGAGTCCGTCGTGCGTTACGCAGCAGATGTGCGCCCGGTGTGACTCACGACGACTCAATTACACATTCGATAGTCGATCCTTCACGGTCTGAGTCGATACGAAAACTATTACGAAGGACGTTGAACTACCATTCAATCTGCCTTTGTTTTATGACAATGGTAAGGCTATAGAGGTAAAAAAGGTATAAAAAGGTAAAAATTCTCAATAGCTTTACAATTTGGCTGCAAGTTTTTTGAGTTTACCGGAAAGAAGGATTTTGATGAATTCGATATCGGACTACTAGTTTAAAAGTACTCTGTTAAAGGTTCTGGAGTTTTAAATTCGACGAGGTCTGTAAGACCTACCTTACAATTACAATCAGGTTATTGCAATGAGGTACTTATACTAACTATAATAATTTGCCATAGGGAACTTGGTTAGCTATTAATATATATACTTATTGTATTTTAACACATAAAGTTAAAATTATCGAGCCTTAGTTACTTGCAAAATTAGGTACTGCATTGGTACATACCAAATAGTATTGCATTGGTACAAGAAAATTGGCCGTTAACGTAATTTTTATTCGGTTAAAGGATTTCTAAATAGAAAATAAAGTTAATTGGTAAATATAGTTAGGTATGATTTTTTTTATATTTAATTTAACTTAATGGATATCATAATAAAATAAAATAATGATTATTAAAATAAAATATAGATGTATATCCTAATTAAACTAATTAAAATAAATGTAAAAAGAAAGGGCCTTGTGGTGCAGTACCCAAGCTGGCAGCGTTTCCTCTCTGAACAGCATTACTTATACGTTGAGCTAGAAAGCTGCCAGCTCTGGGGTCGTTTGTAACTTTATTTTTAATGTCAAACATCCCAATTATTTATATTGTGCCAAATACATAAATATATATTATAATCATCTGTGCAACTGTCAACTGTCCTACTGTCGGCTTCGGTCTGACCTTGTGAGGAGTTACTGGCCATAGTTCAGCTCCAAGTGTACTTTGTTAGACTTTATACCTCTTCAAGAACTTTATGCGGATCTCTTGGGAAGTTAACTCACGATGTTGTCGTGGCTGTACCCACGATTTACACACGCAAATTTAAGGAAAAAACGTACTTTGCTATTAAGGTTTCCACTTTTTCAACAATTTTACTGGTATTATTATGTAATGCTCAACTCCGATTGGTTGTAGCGTGATGTAACCTATAGCCTTCATCGGTAAACTATTCAATTCAAAAATATTTTTTCAATTCGAACCAGAAGTTTTTGAGATTAGCGCGCTCAAACAAACAAATTCTTTATGTTAGTATGTTGCTGCAGGATTCCAACCCAGGCCGTCCAGAACAAGAGACCAGCGTTAAAACTATTATCATTTATTTAGAACAAATACCTACTATTAAGAATATTCCACATTAATCATAATAGTCAAGTTTCAGTGTGTGGAGACCCAAGCCTAGTAGTGGGACAGTATGCGTGCAACGATGAGACCAGTTTCGTAATCTTCTACATATAAAGGCTAGGGTATTGCCTTCGAACGTAATGCAGCATCTACAATTGACGCATCCTACACAACACCTACCCAGAATACATTTTCTAATTCAATCTTTCCTGTTCTCCTGTCACGACCTTCCGCTCCGAGCTGAAGTTATTACCATAATATAGCTCCACGTCTCGCCCTGACGTATACCACTTATCTAAAAGTTCCTTGTTTTGGCTTGTACACCGCTAAAAGGGAATACTTGTACAAATAAATAAACGTCGCTCTTAAACGCTTGTCTTTGTCAATTCGTTGATCTGTTCTTTTTATAGCTGCAAGCCGTGTTCTGGAAATTGACCCGTATCATCGGTGATTTTTTTGGTCACACATGTTTCGGATTAGCACTTCAGAGAACGTTTGCTACGACCTACCGCAGGACTATAACTTTCGTTAAGCTCTTCTAATTCATTGGCGTTTTCACAGTACTTCGAATGTGTTTCTTCAAATAGTTTCTATTTTTATGTGCATGTAAGTTTAGTCATAGATTATTGTGATTCAACTAAACTCAGTTGCAAGGCATTGAATAGTTCACTAACAAAATATAATGCAATTTAATTAACCACGCTGATATGTTTACCATATATTATTTAATAAATTAGTAACTGATTGATGTCTGTAGGTAAAAGATATTTGGGCGAAACCATTAGGTACTGTTTTTTTTCTAGTTAAAAATAGAATGAACCAATCATGTTTGTTCGTCGGCTTCTGTGTTGGTCATTGCGTTTGTATCCTAGAAGTCCTGTTTTTCTTTTTCTGTCTCATAAAATGTTATAACAGTATTAAATTTTATTTTATTTCTATTCATTTAATTGACACATTTAAAAGATATATCAATTCAAACATTCCGTCTACAGTTTGCTGTAGCAAAGCAAAGCGCAGTTACTAGTTGAACCACAGAGTTGAACTATAATTAACTCATTACGAAACTACACTGTCACGAGACATAAATCTATTGCTTTCGTAATTTATTGCATATTATTATCGTGTTTGATTCAATAAATGCAGGACAGGTTGTTGCAATCACAGTCCATTCACCTATGACTTCATCCATGAAATTTACATTACAATGCTACCGTATTGTACTGTAGATTGTTGTATCTTATAGCCCGATTTGTAAGTCCTATGCAAAAGCTCCTTTTGAAATATGACTTAACTATGCATTCCTTGGGTAAGTGCAAGTGGCAAAAATGATTCGAACGTACTTTATCTCTGTGCCAAATTTCATTCAGATCCGTTCATTAGTTTTTGCATGAAGGAGTAACAAGCATTCATCCATCCAATCAACCAACCATCCATCCTCACAAACTTTCATGTTTATAACATTAGTAAGATTATTCATTTCTTCTCCTTGCCTGCTCCACCAGAAACAGATTCCCCGCCACATTGAAGCAGCGTGGTGAAATATGCTCTAGGCCAGTAGTTCTCAAACCCAGACTCACGGGCCATATGTTTTTTACGTAACCATAAACCCATTCATCCTCACAAACATTCGCATTTATAATATTTGTTTGTCGTTTCATTGCTCATTTGTTAGTCCTTTGTCCAGTTTTTATTGCGTTCGACAACAATGAACATATCTTGTCATTTCGCTGTTAAACAACAAAGAATAAACGTTGGAGTGTTCGGCAGGTGAGAACTGTTAGCATTGTAAACAGTTTCCAGAATTTCAAACGAATAAAACAAGCTTAAACACACATGAGGTATTATGAATAGAACAATGTTGGTTGACAATTCCTGGCTTGGCTATGAACGTTTGTTTGGAAGCAACTGTTATTTTATCCTATGTTTACGTCCGTCCAATGTTACTGAAATATGTAATTGAGTTCGTATTTAACACACTAATCGTCAAATATTTTGAATCTGTAACTGTGAAAGATGCTAAAAAATTAATAAGAGGAACTATAAAATTCCTCAACACACCTTTTTAATATCATAGTAGTACTTAAAAAAATATAGAAAAAAACTTGAGGATTCATAGAGAATTGAAGTTCAAAAGCCAGGAATCTAAATTAAAAGCAAGCTTAATTAAAATATTAAAGACCATAAGGTTTAATTATAGAGTGCTAATACGAAGAAACACAAAGTTTCATAATTGTGTTGTTAACCGTTTAGAAGTTCCTTTGTCTGAAGCCAAACCTGAACGTAGTATCAGATCATGCTTATTATAAAAATACAATGTCACGGAAGGTTTATGCAAAATAAAGCCTCTAATAAAGTTTACAAAATTTGCCCTTAACAACAAAGCAAAACTAACATACTAATATATAAACACTGCAATTTTTAATAACTGTAAAATAGTTTTTATAATCAAAAGAATTCCATACATATTAAAGCTAAAAGAAATTCGAAATTCTAACAAAACCAAACAAACTGCTAAAAATGTTTGTATTTATGAGAGCTATTCAAACATTCGTGTTCCAGTCTAAACAGTATCGTTGAGACAGTTGTTTGCACAATGATCTTGTATTTCTTTTCGTTTAATCTGTGACGCAGCCCAGCTGGCTTTAGGGCTGCCACTATTACCGCGTAGGGAAGGGAAGGCTAAAAACTATAATTATACTCTTAAATCGCTTTTAGGGTTTTAACGTAACGCATTATGTTCTGTAGTAGTCTTCAGTAGATGGTTTTGTCTGGATTGTCTTGTGGGAATAGTAAGTGTGGCTTTGTCTGTGTTCTTATTGGAAAAGTAGCAATTAGTAAGCTCTCGTTAAACATGAGATTTAGTATCTTTATCAGATCGTGTATTTTATCTGTTGATTCTGATGAGATTTAAAATTCAGCAAATCTGTCTTTAACTATGACTAGCTTATAAAAGAATTTGAAATCAAAAAATATTATTGTGTATACGTTCTTCTTCTTTCTTTTCATCTTTTAGTTATTTTATTTCTCATTATCCTGCCACTGTGACCCATCCTAGAGAAGCTGTTTATCCTGCAACAGATCTATTGGTATCACTATTGATACCAATATATAATATTTGCCGGTTGTTTTAATGAGTAGTAAATCAGGAGATTCCCTTTTTGCTCTGTCTTCTCTGCTTCAAGCAGGTGTTTTATCTCTTTCTTCTTGGCAACGCGTTGATAAACCATTGATATTAATAATGCATTTGAGTTGGATTAAAATCTTCCACCGGGTAACCTGTCTGCTCGTTTGTTTGCTTGCAGCATAAAGAACTAACGATGCATAGAATTTAAATTTTTCGACTAAACATTTGCTTACAAATGAATATGAAATGTTTTGAAATGAAGAAAAGCTATTGAATTTTGAATAACATTATGTTGAATCATTCATCAAAAATCTTTCACTGTGTTTCAAGTTTCGAGCATTGATTCAAATCAGCAAGTCTCATTGAATTGCGTCGTCTGGTGAATGTAGCAGTCTTTAACAGCTGCTGCGTGGAGGACTCTTGAGCTGTCAAGTATCACATTATAGAAGCGGGAATGTTCGGCCCTTATGCAAACTTCAGCTTTCTCAGAGCTTGATCAATACATAAATGATGGTAGAAAAGAAAATCATCAATTTAAGTTTTATGTTGTCCCGCATTGTTGATTAAAAAATAATTGTTTTTATAGCTGTATTGTAAGTTAATAAGTGCGCTGAATATTGCACTGGAAATTACTTTTTCGGAGCTGTTTCAATTAACGCGCTTAATTGTAGTACGTTCGAATTATTGTTATTGGTTTGAATTGTAAGGTTTGGAATAAAAGCTCGTATTACTATTACGTTTCTGTAGTATATATTAGGGTAATCTATACAAATAACTAAACTGTAACATGACCAATTCTGTACATTAAGTATATTTTGAAAATGTTAACGCAGGGAGGCTTTGTTATCGATATAGAGAGCAAAACTTTTTTTTTATTTATTATTTGTCTGTCTGTTTTTCTGCCTGTCCGTCTGTTCGAGCTTCACGCTAAAACCACTGGACAGATTTAGATGAAACTTAGCATAATAGAAGTTTAAAATCCGAGAATGGTTACAGGATAGGTTTGATCCCCGGAAGTGGCTTTGTTCCCGCAGGATAAGAGGTTAACATTAGTGTTGCAACTCCGACAATGGACCAATTTAGATGAAATTTTGCATGTTTGTAGCTTATGAAAGGACAATGGTTATAGTATAATTTTTATCCCATAAAACTGCTTTGTTCCCGTGACATAAAAGGTTAAAAAAGGATAGCAACTCTGAAATCACCGGATGAATCTTCTTCCGAATCGAAGCGAGCGCAATTTCTAGGAGTTATATATTCATATGATATATATTTTAAAGCGATACACACAATGTAGTTTTACATATTGGCAATTTATGTGCGACGCGCCTGTCGTCGCCGGGGCACGATGGTAGGTATATGTACGATCAAACAGACAATACTAAACACATATTATTTTTGTTTAATTCCATTGGCCCACTTATATATATTTTTTTAAATAGTCGATCTTTCACTTCATACCCTTATATAGCTAAATCAAGAAAAATAATCCTATCCCTGCTATTTTTTGAAATGCGGGCGCCATCTTGAAAATGTATAAGCCTATGTTACTACCACAATTCTGACGAATTCAGAGACACCTCAATATTAACCCGTCCACTCGTTTAGGCTGTAGGGCGTACCAAAGCAATGGACATATGTACATATGTACAAACCCAGATACATATGTACAAACCCAAATACATATGTACAAACAAACATTCGCTTGTAGATCATTACCCTCCCTCTGACGTTGTTGGGTAAAAAGACGTCTTGGCGAACGAATTGAGAATGAAAAATGATTTGAACAAAAGAGTTGATAGTTCTAATCTCTTACACTCCACGGCTGCATTCTTTTGTGAGACTGCAGCTGAATGAATCGCTCCCAGCCACCTTACTACACTACACTACAGGTGAATTCATGACAAAAACAAAATATAATTAACTGAAATGATAATATTATTTCAATATTTTGATATTCCTTTATATAATAGGTACTAATATTATAAATGCGAAAATACACTGTCTGTCTGTCTGATATGCTGTCGTGCCTATACCACAAAACCGATTTTGATGAACATTAGTATAAAGGTAGACAAGAACTTGTGAAAGGGGGCTTAAAGGGGTAGAAATAAGGAATGAAAATTTGTGTTGTTCGTAATCGTTAAAAATAACAAGCTTTTTTAAAAATACAATCTTTAACTACAGAAACTTAATACGGAGAAACATAACATTTCATAAACGTATTGTTAACCGTTAAGGAGTTCCTAGTCTGGAGCCAATCCTGAGAATAGCCGCAGGTCCTACTTATTATAAAAATGCAATGTCATCGGAACTGAGACAGTATGCAAATTTTCAGCTCCGTAGTATAAGAAGATGTGGGTCTAATTAAGCTTGCAATATTTCGCCCAAACACTTAACAAACAAATATACTAACATACAAACATACGCTGCAAGTTAAATAAAAACATGTAATAAAAACAAGAAACTACTTACTGTAAGGTTCATGTCATGTTATGAAATATAAATAAATATTTAATTATGCCACATACTCTCACAACTTGAGACTCATTGCATTCCTTGAGAGTTTCTTGCCGTTTCTTCTCCCAAGAAACCCGTAGGGTTTGTTGAGGCGGCATAGTTTGACAATCGAAAGTCTTTGTAAAAACCAGATTTGAATTAGCAAAATTTGATTTTTATTTTATGCACACGGCTTCCTGGCAGTGCAGTGGAACACTCGCCATGACCTTTGGGGATAAGAACTCGGGATAAGTCGTAGAAAACTTTCTTAACGTGTGATATATTCTGTAATTTCTGTACGTTGCTTGTTTTCAGAGGTTGCTAAAAGTATTAAGGAACTTGATAAAAGAATGAATAAATACTTACTAGCGGTTTTTTATTGTTTTTTATTTTATTTATTAATTTATAAACACCCCAACATTTACACACATAACATTCACGGGAATTACACTGAAATACAATTGAAATAGGCACAAGGAACTGATATGCGTGTTAGTTACAGGAATATACAATATTCACTGAACACTACAATTAGGCTTAGTTTTTAACTTGTATGAGTATGAAAACTGTTCCATCCTAACGTATGTAGTACTGGGAAAAATCGAATTTTATAACGGTTGCTACAAAATTATCAACGATCACTGACATATATTGCACTATTATTTCACCATAACACTTAATGTAAACATGGTGGAAATTACTATTGACATTACAATACGTGACATCTGTCAAAAACCAGAAATATTGATACTAATTTTGATCGTTGTCAATCAAATGTCATGTGTCAAAGTGTTCCTAATATCTGTCAAGTCAAATTTAATTATCATTTGCTTTGCTGAACGACAATGTCGCACAGGAAGATAATTTGAAGAAGAGGCAGGCATCAACAAGAGACAAAAATAATGCCTATATAGCGATGTTGCTGAAAACAATACTTTTTCATACGTCGTGATAGCCTGGTTGAACGTTGGTTGGTCAAGGCATAACGTCCTGATTATCACTTGCTAGATGTAAACTTCGTGAGCCTTTTTGTTTTTTTATTTTGTTATCGAGAGGGAAACCTTCCAAAGGTACTCGATGCCGTGGGAGCGACACAGGGTTACGTGGGATTTTTACCGCACTAAAACCCCCCTGGTGGCCTTCCTCAGCGCTACGTGGAGGGCTCCGCGATCTCCA